>VYZP01062171.1:0-19531 GCA_013400635.1 Hypocryptadius cinnamomeus
TTTGTAAGAGTGATAAGGTTTGTGATGTTTTTTGGTGAATCTATGTAGTGTTGCTTCTGGACCTTCGAGTTTTTCTGCTTGATCAGAGCAACAGTTGTTTTAAATTTGTTTCCTACTGCAGTGAATAAGATACCTGATTGAGAAGAATATAGTCTCCCCCACTCCAGCTAGAAAAAACTATTCTGTGCTCTTTTCCCTCCTAGGGAGCTTATATCATGCCTAGTGATATCCAGTTGTTCCTTTTATTTCCTACATTTTCTATTTTTTTAACATTTATTACTATGCTACCTAAGCTTTCCAAGTTTATAAGAGGGATTTAAATGTCTGCTTACATTTCTTGGGGTTTCTGTTTTAATTTCATACCTCAATTTGCTCAGAATGATTTCCAAATTTCTACAGTTCCATCACAAATGGGTGGAACCCTTTTGCAATTATTGGTACCAAGAAGAGGCTAAAAATTAATAAAACAGTATTTTTACTTTTACTAAGAGGCCAAAAATAATAATTCCATTAAAAATATTGATATTTTTACTGTGAGTATTGATAAAGGGTACTAGAAATAAAATCTAGTTTAATTGCAATAAATATCTGTTTTAACTTAGTCATTTTTTTGTGGTCTTCAGATATACCCAACTGTTCAAATTCAGTTTTTAGCCAGGGGGAAAGAAGTGTAAAGTTACTTAAGTGCTAAATTAAAATTAATATCAGCAGTAAACCCTGAAACTGGCTATGAGGAACTTCATGTCATCAGATAAACCTTCCTGCCTTAGGCTCATTTATTCTGCAAGAAATATGGCTAGTTCTGTTATCTCTTATTGATCATTCAGTGCTGGGCCTTCTATACATTTACAATCTTTATCTGGCTTAGCTCCATTTCTATGTGTTCTTTGAGCTCTGCTGACATTGACATTTTTGATTGGAAAGGCTTTCCCTTCTTTTGGTTGCCCCAGTTTTCACCATACTTGCTTTGTATGAAGTAGAATAAATCCACACTTTGCTTCTGCTTTTCTTTACATCCCCTTCTTGGTGCTAGAGGATTCGAGTGTTTGGTCCTCAGGCTGGTCTTTCTCAATTCTGCAGTTATTGCATGTGTGAGCACATTGAAGTTCTTGTTATGTGAGAAGTTTGTAACTGTGTGACATGGAAAAGTGTTTTTCAATGGATTTGAAATTCTTACATCAAAACTTCTGAAGTATCATTTCCCTTCCACAAGTTTTTGAGAGTTTGAAGTGTTCTTATATATGAACAGTTTATGTATAAGTGCTTAGGACCCAGTTGCCATAAGAGCTCCAATGACTTCCAAAGTCTCTGAAAATTTGTGTTGTCTGCATACCTGGCCTCTAAACAAAGCATTTGAAAACTTATATTGCTGGAATTGTTACAACATATTTTTTGTTATCTATGTGTGAATCTTATTTTATAGGGATTCTTTCTTCCCATCTTTGTCCCAGCCCAGGAAGCTCTCCATTGTCTCCTGCAAGTTGCCTTCAATCCCTTCTTTAGCAGCAGCAAACAGGCAGGCTGACCTGTGCCATTGGCTCTGTTTGCTGCTCCCCCCGCACCTGTCCCTCCACCTGTGGCTCCATGCTGGAGACTTCTCTCTCATGGAACACATTCCTGCCCTCCCCTGACCTTCCTCCACACACTTCACCCAGTGGAAGGTGCAGCCACTAGGAGAAGGCAAACAAGGGCTTTCTGGACCGTCCAGCCACAGACTATTGAAAGAATGTAGCACAAATAAAATATACATTGTCTGCCACTGCTGAGCAAATTATTTTTTAAAGAAAGTTCAGAGGATGGTTGGAAACTAGATGCTGGAATTTGAAATCATACTATATTGCTTTTTCTGTAATCCATACACTGACATTTCTAGTACAATCCTAGGTTGTCTTATTAGTGTAATTATTATAATATTGACAACTTCTGATTAAAATTTAGCTTTTCAAAGTTTCTGATTGCCATATATAGGCAAAAGAGAAGACTGAAGACAGAAGGAGATTTCCTCCCTGTTGACACAATGGTGCTTACTTTCAGAGCAGTGATTCATTAGGTGTAGATTAGAGAGCCATTCAGTGTTTGGTTTTCTCCGGGGACCAATTTGAACAGTACATGAATCCTTATTCTTGTCATAGTAGTGCCATTCCCTCCAGTGTCATTCTCCTGCAGTTCTTAATCTGTGGGCTGAAAGCTGAAGTGAAACTGATTACCACAATGATCTCTACCCAAGTGATTTGATTTTTAACTTTGAAAATTTCTATGTCATGATTTGCACTCCCACAAATTGCTGTACACTCAATGTTTCATCCATTATAGCTAAGAATGATAAATTTGATGTATTTACTTACTGCTCCTGCCAGCCCTATGCGAGGTTCCAAAACAAAGCTAAAGCCCCACAACCTCACAGTTACTGTGTCCTACCAATGTTGTTCTGGTTTAGCTACAAAAAAATGAATTACTGTACTTTTTACACACTTGAGCACAGGTTTTGTATGAGCTGTTCACACGGTTTCTATTGTTGCTAGAGGCAGCTTCAAAGTCCTTTCCTGCCAGAAGTATCACCAAAATTTTCATATGCTTTCATAGCAGCTGGTAAAATATGGCTAACTGGAAATATAAACTTTATGAGCAGCGTTTGAATTCGTAGCTCAGTGGTATTAACTGAGTGAAGATGGGAAGTAGAATTGTTGCATTTACAGAAAACAGTCCTCAAAAGTATGTCCTTCATTCTCCTTAGTTTTGTACTAGTCATATGAATTTTAAGAAAATAAAGATAATTAAGTGTTAAGCTAGTATTTCTGTGGGTTTGCATCCCTGAGTTCAGTGCTGGGGGATATTCTCACCCTTGGCTGCACCAGAATTCTGGGGGAAGGGGGAAATATATTCTCCTGATTTCTTAAAATCCTCCCCTCTCCCAACAGTTCTGCTACCATCCTTTACACTTTTGTTTGGGTTTTTAAAATATTTCAGATTGAGGGTTCTGTAAGAATAATACCCAGGTTGAACTCCCATGTAGACAAGAAAAAAACCCTCATATTTTGTCTAAGTTTTTATTACAGCATTTGTACTCCTGATCTTTGCACTTCCTTTGTTTCTGGTACACCAAACAAAGGTCTAAATGACTGCTTTTCTGTTGACCCTTGTGAAGGCTATTACCTGTAGAATTTCCAAGCTTCACTCAGAGTAGAGATTTCTGATAAGGCAGTTACATTACTTGAGAAGAGTGAAACTTTCAGAATAAAAATAACAACAGTGATGTGTTTAGAAACATAATTATTATGTTCGTAGATGCTTATTACTTAATATCAATGAAAGAGCAAGTCAGGGCTTTATTTCTACATACTGTCTGTAAGCAAGAGATTGATTGATTTCTATTGTATAGAAAGGCATAAACTTATTTAAAAAAATGCTAAACAGCATCTATGTGGAGCCTTTTATTTGTCCATTGCTTTTGTGGTGGTAGTAAGGTTTCTGTCCAGCTCTGCTTTCAGTCTCAGTTGTTTGACTTTAATGGGGATATTCATGAAATGGAGAGATTCATGAAATAACACACAACAGTCTGTAAAAGAAGATTTTATGGTTTTGGTTTGTTTTTTTTTTTTAACTATGTAAGCACTTAATTTAGGTTTTATTATTTGTCATCATGCTCATCATAATTCTTTACTGCTCTTAGTTATAATATTCAATTTTTCATTCCCACTTATTTCTTTCACTTTGGTCTAACCTGAATTGGCACAGGAACTGTGTGAATATGTATTCCATTAAGTATCATGAAGTATTCCTTCATGTGAGCATTAAGGAATCTTTTGAACTTTTCTTTTTAAGCTATTTGTATTGCATTTAGATGCTTCTGATGTTGACAGAGTAGAAAATGTATAGATGTACTCTTTATTGACTGACAAGGACTGATCTCATATTAATTCATAATATTACCAGTAGATCCCTGTAATAAACAGAACATAAGCTTTCAGAAAAATAGGCCAAGATTAGAACCACACAGAAGAGCCAGTCTATCTCCTGCCTTCGCAGGATTCGTGATGCTGAACAGATGTTTGATCTAACTGGTTTTTCATTACTTCCAATATTGGAAAGACCATAATTATCACCATAAATTCTTCTCCTCCTCTGCTTTGGTATCCTTGCTGTTAGAAATTTCACCTAATATTTTACACAAGTCTTCCCTGTTTCAGAATAAGCTCCTGATTTTTTTTTTCTGGGTATGAAAATAGAAATATATTATTCCTTCTGTTTGGCAACAACTTTGCCCATATTTGAAGACCAATACTGTACCCTGTTGGTTCTATATCTATCAGACTTTAAAGCAAATACTCTTTTAGTCTTCTCACAGGCCATATATCCCAGAGTTCTGATCAATGTCTCCTCTGTACACTATCTCCTGTCAAATCTGCAGACAGCTGAGGTCCTAACCTGTACTGCATGTGAAAAGAGAACAACTTTCCATGTCTTGCAGTTTCTGCCCTTGCTTATATGTCCCACTATGATCCTTATTTCTTTCCACAAGTAGTATGATATTGTCTATCTAAAGGGNCCACAAGTAGTATGATATTGTCTATCTAAAGGGTGCTAAACTATAACAGTGGACACATTTTTGTGTAGAACGGGCATGACAATTTGTCCTCCAGCTGGTATCTTACAATTAATTTTTCCCTGCTGAGTTCAGTAGCTTGTACTTGTCCTTACTAAATCCCATGCTATCTTATTTTTTCTTCAAGAAAATGGTTCTGTTTTACAAGATCATTGTAAGCCTGCCCTCATGCTGTCCCAGTGACACACCCAGTCAGTCAGGCAGTCCCATCTGAACAAAAAAAACCCAAATTACCATTATTCATCAGCATTAAGTACTTAACATAACATAAGGAAATGGCCTTAAGTTGAGCCAGGGAAGGTTCAGAGGAAATATTAGAAAAAAATTCACAGAAAGTGGTCAGGCATTGGAATAAGTTGCCCAGGGAGGTGATGAAGTCGCTGTCTCTGGAAGGGTCAAGAGGTGTCTGGATGTGGCACTTAGGGATATGGTCTAGGGGTGATAATGGTGGTGCTGGATTGATGGTTGAATTGGGTGGTCTTGAAGCTCTCTGCTGGCCCTGATGATTCTGCAGCTTCAACTGTGAATGACTGGTTAGGATACAAGTTTTTGACTTTCTATCAGTTCAATTAAAAGTAATGTCATCTAGAATGTGTACTTCCCATTGTCTGTGACATTGCCGCCTTTGTCATGTGGTCCAGTGTCAAAAGACATAAGAAAGTCAATTAAGAGACACATAAGGCTCATTCTCATTTATAAGATTTTCAACCCTAACACTAAAAGAAATCATTCTATTCTAGACAGACAAAATGTGGCTTGCAACACCTTTGCTTGTGTTCTTCCATGTGCTTATATATTGCCATTTGTTTGAAAATTTTTCCTTTCCTCAGAATTTCTAATTTCTACAGCTTTTTGACTGGTCAGCCCCTGTTCGCTACCCCTTCACTTTAAAGGTTTAGGCTCTGTTTTCCCTTTGTAATCTTTTAATGCCTCGTGCATTCTCCACAAGATCGAGATAATTTAATAGAATTAGTGAAATAAATATTCCTACTTGTCCTACGAGCCACAAGTACAAAGAGCAGTACTTTTCTATCATAGCAGAAATGTGGGAGCCTGCTGCTCCAGGTACCTGTCTCTAGGTACCCTGGGCTCTGCTCAGATAGGCCAGAATAAACACATTCAGTGCAAAGCCAAATATAGAAAATCATTAAAAAAACCTTGAACTAAAATGAAAAATTGTCTGTAACCAACAACTCTCTTTTTGTCCTCCATCTACTTATAAATATGTTATAAGTACTTGTTCCACAGGTTTTTCAGAGTTGTGCATTAGGATTAGTCTGTTTTCATACCTGTCTTCTGGTGGCATAAATCGCCCCCTGGAAATGTGTTTTCCTCTGTTGGTTATAGAAGGAGACTAAACAAACAGCTTATACTAAATAGCTGATTTTTCATAGGCTGCATGCAGACATGGTTATCAAGGAAATTTCCTGAACTAGCTCGGCAGAGCAGTAGTAGAGCTGAGAATAGGCCAGTGCTTCTGAACCCCTTTGTTTGGCTTCTCTGCATCTCTAATTGTTGCCTTTGTTCATTTTATTACAAAAGAGAATAACACACAGCTAAAATATAGAAAGGCCAACTTTTACTATGTCTTTGTACCGAAAGTGATTTCTTTTCTTCTTGAGACTCTGAGAACTCTTTCAATATGGGATTGGTGAATGTAATGCAAAATTTAAATTTTATTTTAAAATTTTTAATTCCAATACCTATTTTAAGTACTATGCACCAAATTACCAGGTATCATTGTGAAAACTGCCCTCACAGTTAGGAGTCAATATAATATATATTAATTATAGCACTGGAGGTTGACATGATATCAGCTTTTGGAGGGATTTTACGTTCCTGATGATACTGTTTTACCTTTGGTCAACGTGGAATAAGCTTATTAGAGAGAAAATTTAAAGCAAACACGAAGCATATTATTCTCCCCTGTTTTTTATTTTTATTTTTTTTTAGCATCTAGTTTCGTGGGTCAGAGATAAAGTTTGGCAGAACAGATTTGCACAACTTCTCTGTATTTTCAAGTTTTTGATATGAATTTTTCATAGCTTGTGTCTAGAGAAAACGGTAATAAAATAATTAGTTAAATGAAGTGATTCCCTTGGCATGTAATCAGAAGGGCTGAGGACTCTCTGTTTTGTGATGCCTGATTATTTTTTCTCTTCTCTGAGAAGACAGCGCATCAGATGTGGAATATGCATCAACCCAGATGCAAAGATCCATTTACATACTTGACCTCTGTACATAATCAGCAGCAGGGGTGCTTTCATTGCTGATGCCTGGTCCTTGTAGGTTAGAATCCGAGATTTATCTGGGAACTGAACTCATTCAGCTGGTCCTTAGGCAGAAGAGTGGTGTAAATCTCCTTCAACAAATAAAATAACAACAAGGTAATGGCATCTCTTCCATCCAAAGGTGCATGTGCAATACTGAAGACATTATTAAAAATTAGGAAACCTTGTGGTGAAGATAATTGGGGCACATGTATATCCTACAGTTGAATCTAGGGACAGAAGAGAGCTGACTCAGGACTTGAAATAAATTTCTGGTGAAGCACACAGCACTGGCCATCAGAAGCCATTGCTCCGCTGGTTTAACTCTCCTGCCACTCACGCTGCTGTGACGTCCTGCTGCTCCCTCAGGACAGCTCCCAGAGCAAAGGCTGCAAGATGGGTTGTCAGTGTCCAACATCTCTTTGATGAGAAAAGAAGTATATTTGATGTATGTAATGTGTGAGAAGAAGACAAAGAGGCCAAGATCTCACAAGGAAGAGGAGCAGTAGAATGGCACCAGGAAATGTGATGGCAGACAGTTCATGTCTTTGGGACCTCTAGGGACAGGAGCAAACAATACTTCACTTTTGCTGCTTTAGTTGCTTAGAACCTATTCTGTTTGTTTGTTTTAGTACAGAGCTGAACCTACTGAAGAAACTTAGGGTGGATTTGATAGGCACACCTTCAATGACATTCAGAAACTTCTCAATGCAAAAAATTTGGGTGAAATGCTGCCTGGATTTGTTTAAAATCTGTTCAGGAATTAAAAAGCTATAAATTTTTGCTAAGAATACAGATGGACTTCAATAACATTTTTTGTAGTGCTGTCCCAGAAATAAAAGAAAAAGGTAAAAATACCAAATTAATTTAAGTTTAATGGTATTTCTACTGAGATGATAAATCCACTTCTTAGAAACTGTCTTGCCTGAGGCTGCTGACTTCAGTTTTCTCTCATAATTAGACTTTCTTACACTGTGTGTCACATTCAGTTGCAGTAAGACAATTAAACTAAGAAATATGAAAGATATCCTCTCCACTTTATGTCAGTGAAATAGTTCTTCTAACAACTAAATCACTGCAAGATTTGTAGGACACAGAAAACAGCTCCCTTTTCTTGTTGATAATAAGTGCCTTTTTAAGCAACAATATTAAAAATTATGTATCTTATTATTTTTATAAAACATCCTCTCACAATATTCAGTTCTCTCAGGGTAAATGCTAAGTAGAACAACAAAACAAGAATCAGAAGTTGTTTGGACTATTTTTCTTTGTTTGTTTTTTTTTTGGTTGGCTTGTTGGGTTTTTTTTAAATATCATAATCAAATTTCCTGACAAGAATGCCATAAAATAAGCTGACTAAGCAATGCTACGAAGGCAAATAAAGATTGCAATTAGAATCATGCATTACTGGAGGGGATTTTGAGTTTTCTAAGTTGCATGATTTATTTTTATTTTACTTTATTTTACATTATTTTATTTTATTTTATTTTATCTGTGGGTGATCTCCAGAGTTGTGAGGTTGTGGACATGGAGGTTTTGAAGGGGGTTTTTTTATGGCTTTCATGATATAAATATTAATGTTGCATTGAGGTTCATATTTATAATATACCCAGATGGGAAAAAATTATTTCTACAAAGTTCAAGCAGTTAATTTTGAGGGCAGATCTAGTTCCGTATCAAAGCTGGTTTAATAAAACAGTAAATTAATGCAACCTTCCTATTGTTACAATTTTGTTAAAGTAAACTCCAGAACATATAATATGTTGAAATGCTAAGATTTGAAAGGAGGTCTTTGTCATTGAGAAATTGCACACACAGACTAGACTTGGTTTCAAATACAGCTATTTAAAAAATTTTCTAATAATATTTTTCTTCGATTTAAAAATGCTGATATTTCAAAACTGAGTCTTTTCCAGAGAACAAAACAGTTTCTTTAGAAAAGTTTTTCAAAGCCGAAGTTGGTCAAAGTGAAAGAGACCAAGAACTATTTGGCTGCTTGCCTATTTGCATGCCAGAGTCCAGAATTAACTTGTAGCTCAGATATGTATCCTGGATTTACAGATGCTAATTGACTTGTTCACTCTGTTTTAACTGTACATTCATGTATTTTACAATAACCTTCTGAAGAATCATACCTAGGATTTAGGTTATCAATAAAAATTGTTATCTAATAATTGTATATTTAAAATCTAAAAAATCAAATTCTTTGGATGGTAAACTGTATTTTGTACTGGAATAATTGCACTGACTCCAGTGAGTTATAGCATGAACTAACTTTTCTCCTCTGGTTATATTCCACATGAACAATGTTGAAAGCACAAAACTGTGTTGAAAGAATGCTAAACCAACCAAGTGAAGCAATCAAATCTGGAAATGCCTGTGGGCAAGAGCCAATTCAGCTTTTACTTCATTCCCTTGTGCACAGAGATTTTAATTACATTATCACAAACTTTCCCCCGTAAAATCCCTTCTCCTGTTTCACGGTCTTTTCCTTCTGAATTCAGTGCAATTCTTGCCTCTATGAAATTAAAGGGCGTCTTGCAGGCATTTCTGATGGAACTCTGGTGTTTATCACTGAAAACATGGACAACTTTCCTAAGTTGCCATTCAGAGCTTGGCCATGGTTAGTGAACGAGGCACGGAGCACACCTCGTCACGGATGCACAGCGTCTCCGGGCCAGGCGCGGGGGCTGCTTTTGCCACTTGTTCCTGGCAGGCTTATTGCAGCCTCCAAGGCAGCTCCTGTCACTCCAGAAGTATAAATGGGTTCTGCCTTTAGTCTGATGGCATTAGGGTGCACTGTGCACTGGTAACTACTAGAGCTTTTTGTTCCAGATCCAATGGAAACCGATTCTAATACATTTTAAGAAAAAGTGGAGAATCCTACTACCAGTAGTAGAGGAGCCCTGCCTCCAAACAGGTGGAGAAGAGGGATAACTGGCTGGATCCAACATGTGGCAATTCAACACTGTACTCTATTTTTCCTACCCTGATGAAAAGCTGTAACAACAGATGAAGTCCAAAGGCATGGACTAAATGAATTCAATGGGCATTTTTAGGGATGGTCCATAAACTAAGTGAAATGTGTGCGTATAAATATATATATATATACATATTAAGGCACAGGAAGAGTGATGATGGTTTACTAGGATGTACTGGAAAGTGTAGGACATGGTCATAGCATAAATTATATGGAAGAAAGGTGGATACTACCCTGGTTTCAACCAGGATAGAGTTGATTTTCTTCTTATTAGTTGGTACAGTTCTGTGTTTTGCATTTAGTTTGAGAATTATATTGATAACACTCTGATTTTTAGTTGCTAATATTGTTTACCTAAATCAAGAGGTTTTCAGTTTCCCATGCTCTGCCAGTGAACAAGTACACAACAAGCTGGGAGGGAGCATGGGCAGGGTAGGTGGCCCAAACTAGCCAAAGGGATGTTCCAGACCACACAATGTCATTCTCAGTGTATAAACCGGGGAGATGAGCAGGACCAATCACTGCATTGGTCAGCAGGTGCAACTGCATATTACATCACTTGTCTTTCTGGGATTTTAGTCCTCTCCCTTCCTTTATTTTAGTAATTGAATTGATCTTATCTCAGTCTACAGGTTTTACCTGCTGATTCTCCACCCACCAGGGTGAGGGGCTATGAGCAGGTGGCTGTGTGGCATGCGGTTGCTGGTTTGGATCAAGCCACATCTACTCGAATAGATGCTTCTTTTTTGGTTGGTATTTTTTCCCCTCCTCCTTAGCTTTTGCATAGCTACAGTCCTCAGAATATTGAGCTGGTTTAGTACAACTGGAATTGTCCTAGTATTTAGTAAACCACTGAATCAGCTTTGTCAGATAAAGCTCAACTTGGTACTTTATATGCCAATGTATAAACAAAGTTATTTAGTCTTTCTGAAACCAGGCAGGGCATCAAAGGCTTGAAAGATTGCTTTGTTTTATCTGATAAAAGGAAAAAAAGGACAGGAGAACAAATATCAAAAAGTACTGTCTCTTGGTTAGCAGAACATAATGAATGATATATGAAAGACCAGATCAAGCTGAACAAAAATGTGAAAGCAATCTCACATGATTTAGAGGAAGAGAAGCTGATGCTGTATTGAAAATGAGAGAAAAGAATCTTTTGTTTAAAAGAGCCTTCTGATTCAACAGCTTATATTTCCATAATTTTCAAGGAAAACACAAAGTCACTAAAAATCAGGGAAAGTGGGAAAGAAGATGCATTTCCAGAAGTGAAAGAATGAGATAAACTGAAGGAATTTGACATGAAGAACCAGCTTCTGAAAGACATGTCATAGTATTTGACAAGATTAGTGGCATAAAGTGAAACAGTTGAAATTCACATGATTTCTTGCTTTTCTCATGAAGAAAGCAGGTTTAGAAAGGAATGGCAGTAACACTGAGCAGATATATTATCTTGAAGTTCACTTTTCAGGAAACAGGTTTTTTTTTTCTCTTTTTACTTTTTTTGTGTGATGTTATGGAACCTCTGTTTGAGACTCCTCATTTGCCCAGAGCCTACATACAGAATTTTGTCAGACTGTTTCACAAATATTTTAATATAACATATACCATTTCAATTTGATTTAGCATATTTTTAATTTTTATAGTTTTCTGGTCTCAAAAATTTGATAGCTTGATATTTCTGAGAGTCATGATATCACCATATCATGATGTATATTATGTCTTTACTTCTTGAGTGATGGAACACAAATGCTCCATGACAATGTCTGATAAATCGAAGTTTTAACATTTCATATGGAAAGATAATGTGATTGAATATATAGATCAGATACAAGTAGACTCTCAAATTTCTACCATCTATTTGCTGGACGGAATATGGAAATTCTATGTACAAATAATGATTTTTAGATTTTGAGTGAGTGTAAATAGCCTATGGCTGCCTGTGCTAGCCATCTCCTGAATCTGGGAACTGTGTTTTTTCTCTGTGGTATTATTCAGAAAAATAGGAAAGAGTTACACTTGCTGTTTGAGAACAGAAATCAGCTCTGGCCCAAAGTTAGTGCTTTAGGTTATTAGCTCAAGAACAGTACTTTACTAACCACAGATCCACAGATCCTAGATATGGCCAGGCTATAGTTCTGGCTGGACTGGAATAAATTTACAAGTGTCCTTTAAAAAAATTAGTTAGAAGTACAACTACCTAGAAAGTTTTAGGTGTCAGGCTGTCCCCATGTGTTGAAGGATGGGCTGATGGGGAAGAAGACTGCCCTGAATGAACAGAGAACCTTTCCTGGAACTCAGGAAAACCTGGAAAATTTATGACCTTTGGAAGAAGGGGCAGAAAATACTATAAGGAATACTCAGGAATACTATAAGGATGTCATGAGGCTAAGAAGGGAGGAAATTAGAAGGGCCAAAGGCCAATTGGAAGTTAGTCTGACTACTGATGTAAAAGGCAATAAAAATGTTTCTATTAATACATCAGCAACAAAAAGGGGGTTAAGGACAATCTCCACCCCTTATGGAATGTTGTGACAAAGGATGAGGAAAAGGTTGAGGTACTTCATGCCTCAGTCTTGAACAGTAAAACCAATTGTTCTCCAGGTTCCAGGCTCTGGAGCTGGAATACAGGTACAGAGAATGGAGTGAAATCCCTATGATCCAAGGGGAAATGGTTGGTGACCTGCTACATAACTTACACACTCTGAAGTCTATGGGGCTGCATGGGATTCACCCAAGGGTACTGAGGGAGTGGTTGGAAGTCCTCACCAAGCCACTCCATCAATTGTCAGCAGCCTTGGCTAAGCAGAGAAGTCTCGGGTGACTGGAAGGTAGCAAATGTGAGGCTAGGACAAGCAGAGCCCAGCCAGCATAAGTTTATAAAAGGCAGGTCCTGCTTGACCAACTTGATCTCCTTCATGGATATTGTCTACCAGACAAATAAAAAGCCTTTGACACCATTCCCACAGCATTCTCTTTGAGAAAATGGAGCCTATGACTTGGATGGTGCACTGTTCACTGGGTAAAAATCTGTCTGGATAGCTAGCCTAGAGAGTTGTGGTGAATGGAATTGCATCCAGCTGGCAGCTGAGTGGTGTTCCTCAGGGCTCAATACTGGGACCAGTCCTGTTTAGTACCTTTATCAGTGACTTGTGCAAGGAGATCGAGTACACACACCCTCACATATTTACAGATCACACCAAGCTGGGTGGGAGTGTTGGTCTGCTGGAGGGTAGGAAGGCTTTGCAGAGGGATGTGCACAGGCTGGATGCATAGTCTGAGGCCCATCGTGTGAGATTCAGCAAGACCAGCTTCCAGGTCCTGCCCTTGGGTCACAACAACCCCCTGCAGTGCTACAGGCTGGGGGCAGAGTGGCTGGAAAGGTGCCCAGGGGAAAAGGAGCTGGAGGTGGTGGTTGACAGCAGCTGAACATGAGCCAGCAGTGAGACCAGCTGGCCAAGGCAGCCATGGCATCCCGGCCTGAGTCCGCAGAAGTGTGGCCAGCAGGATCAAGGCACTGTACTCAGCACTGGTGTGGCCACACCTTGAGTTCTGTGTCCAGTTCTGGGCTCATCACTAGAAGAAAGACATTGAGGGGCTGCAGAATGTCCAGAGAAGGGCAATGGAGCTGGTGAAGGGTCTGGAGCACAAGTCTGATGAGGATTAGCTGAGAGAGCTGGGGTTTTTTACCCTGGGGAAACGAGACTCAGACAGAACCTTGTTATTCTCTACAAGGGCCTGAAAGGAGCTGTGAGGGGAAGCTGGTCTCATCTTCCAAGGAACAAGTGATAGGGCATGAGCAAACAGGTTTGTATTGGATATTAGGAAAACTTTCTTCACCGGAAAGAAATTTGGATTTGGACATGCTGCCCAGGAAAGTGGTGGAATCACCATCCCTGGTAAAAGATATGTAGATCTTAGATGTGTGCCATTTAGGGACATGCTTCATGCTTTAGTGGTGTACTTAGCAGTGCTGGATTAATGGTTGAACTTGATGGTATTCAGGGTCTTTTTCAATTTAAATGATTCTGTGTTTTAAGGTGTTGGTTATTAAGTGATCAGGCATATGCAATTTTAAAAGTGCTTTTGGTCCTAAAAGGGTTTGTGCATATGCTAAGACACTAGAGTGCATTAGGTAAAAGAGGTGCTCTCACCTTTTCCATGGCTAAGCCAGATACACAAGTGGAAGTCACTGGGAAAGCATGAATGATGTTTGTGTTGACCTTTCTGAAAAACCTTTTCATTGTATGCTTGTTTTACACAAATGCACATATCTACACAAAAATGTGCCTGTAGTTGATACTGTGTGCCTTCCTGAAAGTCTTTGGATTATTACATGTGGTGAGGATGGCATGCCTGTGATAGTCCACTGGGAAATCCTGGCTCAAGACGAGGCACTAAAGCTGTGATGAACTCCACAGGGTCCAAATTACAGTAAACCCACCTGAGATGATAGGTGTCCTCCATGACTGCTCTCAAAGAGCTGGGGAAGGCTGCCTCAATAAATCTCTGCACTCAAGCAGGGTGGGTGCTGCTGCTGCTGTCAGTACAGCATCCATCACTGCAGGAAACCAGGGCTGGGATTTCATTTCATCCATAATGTACTTTTAGTTTCCTGAGGAGAGTTACTTTGGAAAGCATTAATGTTCTGATCATGAGATGTCTGTACGCAGCTGTAGGTTCTACAACATATTTTAAGATGCTCTTTAAAATCCTGCATTGAATTTGGATAAACCAGTCCTGAGGCCATGATTATACTATGAAGCATGAAGCAGACCAATTGCTTGAGATCAGCAGCAGAAGAAAATGGATTAATGATGGCTTTCAAAATATGAAGAAACTGTTTCTGGAGTTTTTATTTTTTTGTTAGTGGTTGTTTTTCTTCAGTTATTTAAAGTGAGACAGAGTAAAGAAATGAGGGAAACTTGTTTTGGAAGAAGAGAAGCAAATCATGATCCAGTTTAGCTGGCCAGGGTAGGTGCTGCTGCCACATGTGGCCAGGCTGCAGGGTACATGTCATGAGGTGAAGGACCCTTTGAGGGACTTCCTGGGCAACCACCTGGGAGCCCCATGTGCTGTTATGATCCTGTGCCTCTGTGCACACAGCTTGTGTTGGCCTCCCAGCCATGCACTGTGGAAAACTGTGGATGTGCAAGTACAAGGTGAGCTGTGTGTGCAAAGACTTCAATGGCCAATGTGAATGATTACCAGTTGTTCATAATAACAGAAGTTTTCTTTTACAGAAACCAGACTTATTAATAAAACTCCCCTAATCAAATTTTTTTTTTTGTGATCTGTCTCCCTCAATTCAGTTGTCTCATCAGAAATAATTCACTTATTTTTCCTGCTCTGTCAACACTACAGCTGTATGTGGCCCATAATCTCCCTGGGCAACCTGTGCCAGGGCTTAGTCACTCTCATGACTGAAAAAAAAGGTGTTTCCCGGTGTTCAGATGGATCCTTTTGTGTTTCAGTTTGTAGCCATTGTTCAAGTTCTTCCTGGAATAACATAAATCAGAAAGCAAAATATCAAGTGGCAAGTATCAACCTGTATAATTATAATATGATTTTAAAAGAGGGGGAAAAAAGATCAGTGAATTTTTGCACTAGAGGCTGACAGGACTAAGTTTATTTTTGTCCAGGACTGATTTTAATGAGCCATTTTAGACATCAGAGGCCATCAAATTTGTCAGTTGTAAACCAGCAATTTTTCCATGTCTAATTCATTCGCATTTTATTCTCAGATCCACACCTGTATATGTAGATCATTTTGCTGAAAGATTCTGGTGGTGAGATTCATCTCCAATTGCCTACACTTCAGGTTATGTAGATACGTAGCTGTCTAAGCTCACACTGTAGGCATTAGACATCTTGTCAATGGAAAGAGCTGTTCTAACTATTCCTTTGTACAAGTTTAATTTCTACTTTTCAATGCAATTAATTGGCTCAATTTCAACTACTTCTTCATTGGAGCTAGTGTAAGCTCTGACATGTGTCTCACAACAAAACACCTCTACTGAAGAAAAGTAAGTTTGAATCTTACTCTTAATGGTATCACAGGAAAGAATGCAGTTAAATGAAACCCTGGTTAGCAGCATGAATTTAATGTACCTGTCTCAATATGGTGTAATTTTTTATAAAAAAATTGATACTATCAAATGGAGTCAGAGCAATAAATAGGTTTTCAAATGTCATATTGATAATTCTTCATAACTGTTCAGCTGGATTTTTTTAAATTATCTCCGAAAATAAAAATTAATCCAAATGCCAGCACAAGTGAGCAGTAGGTTTGTCAGATGGTGACTGATGACTGCATTGTTCTGAATTCTTGAGTGCAACCTTTATGCTAAATCTTTTTGTTTGGTTGGTTTTTTTGTGTGGTTTTTTTTTGGTTTTTTTTGTTGTTGTTGTTGTTGTTGTTGTTTGTGGTTTTTTTGGGTTTTTTGACAGGAAAATTCCCACAAAAAAGGTTTACATTTCCATTAAAATTGTAATTGTGCTGTTTAAAGGATTGGTGGCCAATGAATGCAAATAACCTATTAATGAAAATAAGAGAGACTCTGAAAACAGATTTATTGCAGTAGGTTAGGATTATAGGGACAGATAATAAATAGAGACGACCCAAGTTGAGGCAACAGAACTGTGCAAGAGTTGCTTCTACTAAAAAAGCTTTTTTTCAGTGAGTAATTTACATAATTTCTGGAGCTGAAGGAAACTCTCCCCCTCTAGAGGCTAATGCAAAGAATTGTTCACCTACTTCTTTAGCCTCTGGCTTCAGGTTTTGGTAGTACCAAATTAACCCTCGAATCTTGGTGCAGCCAAACCCACAATGCCAATACAATCCTGAGTTACATGCCAATACAATCCTGAGTTACATGCCAATAGTTTTCACTGACCTGATTGTCAAAACTACAGCTGTTACTTCTAGTAAATGCAAATTCTCTTTCATCTTCAGCCACTGCAGCTCTATGTCGCTCTTCATTCTCTTCTTTGCAACCAGCCCTTTGTACTCCAAATATTATGAGCAGCTGGACTTCACTCGACTCATCTTGTTTAAGGAAGACATGAGCTCTGTAGAATTCATGGTACAGGTGTTGTGCATTTCTGCAAGGGTTCCTGAGTTCTGCTACCCAGTAGGGGGCTTATAATAAAAAAAGATTGAGTCTAACTGGAGATTTAGCAAAGCTACATGTATTTCTTGCTGACAATCGCTGTTAAAACACTTAGAAACAGGGCAAAATCTTTTCTTTTCAAGAGAGCATGATTTAGCATTCATTAGCTTCTTCTAACCTTTCTAAGCAGGTACCAGCAGGTACCAGCAGGTACCAGCTCCCAGAGATAGTTTGGTATTACATCATCTTGCTGCCAATGCCATGGAGAACCTTTGACGTTAAATGACTTAAATGTGCTCTGCACCTTAAATGTGTTTTCCTGTGCTCTGTAAAAGTCATTCCTTTCACTCATTTTTGTGTTGGCATTCTGCCAGTGCATGTCAGTGGCAGCCACACGGTGCTTTGATATTTGACTGTAAGCACAGCGTGAGGTGTACCACGAGAGGGGAAGTCAAAAGCTGAGCACTGCATTGTGCAGTGAACAGTGTTTGTACAATAGGAAGAATGGGCCTTGGAGGCAAGATACAGAGAGGACTACATCTTTGCTAATCAACTCTAGGAAGAAATAATTAGTTTATTGGCATGAAAATCTTGTACCATCTCCAATGTCTGTTTTGCACTGAGCTGATAAAATGTGGTGTACCAGAGATACTGCTTGCTAAAAAGTGCACACTCATTCCCTTGTTAAAAAAGCATGCTTTGCATTATAACTCAAAGTCAGCTTTATTGTCAAATCACCAGTTTTATTACCTAAATAAATTACTGATAGTATGAATTAGGTCTGGATTTCATGAGTGTAATTCCTTGATAACTGCTAATATTGACATGTTAGCTATGTTGGCTTAAAAAGGGGATGAAAGTGTGTGTCACTTTTGAGTAGTCCATTTTCGTCTCAGATTCCTGCTGCTTAGGAAGCCTTGTGTATGAAAATAAAAGTGAATAGCAACAAATCTGGGCAATTCAGTAAATAAATGGAATGCAGGAAAATTGGATTCCACCCGTTCAGCCTTACTTAATTGAAAATCAGTCAAGGAAACTGAAAAATGCTCTTAACGATAACAGGAAATGATGATATTTCTGCTGCCCTTGGAGTCCATAGCAGAGTAGAAGAAATCTTGTGGCAGAGACTAAATATTCCAGTTGTTTCAGCAAAGGTTCCATTCCATTATAACTGCAGTAATTTCATGTATTGAACTCTAGCAGGGAAATGTTGCACATGGTATTTATCTTTATATGGGAAACTTTACCTTGCCTGAGGATGCAGTGTCAGCTGATATCATTCTTTGAGAAATGTAATGATAGAATTGGGGCATGTGGATCATGATTTGTGGGTTCAATATACCATAAAATCTTCTGGTTTCAGCTAGCAAAGTAGGTCTGATTTTCTTTAACAGTTCACACAGGACACATGCTTGGGTGACAAACTGCCTTGTTTTCAGTTAATGTAGGCTGACCTGTAAGAAAATAAACACATCCACGATTTATATCATCAGCTTAACACAAAGGATTACACAGTAGTGTTGTTTTATGCTGGGACAAGAGCCTAATTAGTTTGCATTAACTTATCTGCATTTCTTTCAGAGTAGCATTTTTAATAGTGATTTCTGCTGCAAGTTACAATATGTATGTGAACTTTTCAGATAGAAGTCCCACTTTTCTGGTTTGCTTGCAGTTTTTTTGGTTCAATTTGAGTTTTTTGTTTTAGTTTGGGTTTGTTGGTTGGTTGGTTGGTTGGTTGGTCGGTCAGTTTTTTGTTTATTTTATTTTTTAAAATCCCAGGTTCTGAGTAGATATTTTTTCACTGCTATAGGAAGAAGAGAATTTTTTCCTCTTCTGTTTTTTGTTTTTTTTTTTCCTTGTATCATCAGGTTTTGCATCAGGATATTTTTATTAATGATATAGAGCAGATGTTTTCAAACACCTTATTGCTGTGCCAGGATGTGCCAAAGGATGTGCACAGTGACACCATTTTGGACAATTCAAGTATTAGGTATTTTTTGGGTGATTCTGATTTGCTAGGTTGCTGCATGCTGTCTCTGTGCTTTCAGGAAGTAGTCACTGCCTAGATAGATGCTCCATATATGCATAATCTGGTTTTGGTGTGGTTTTTATGGACTCCCATGGGGCAACAACATTCTTCTGTTTCTCAGACTCAAAGAAAAAATCCTGAGGATGCTTTTTTTTTCCTGTAGTTTACTACAAATCTTGAGACACCACATACTGGAATTATTTTCAGCAATTTGGAATTCAGAAAGCAATTCTCTCTAGTGCATTTATCACATTTTAGGTTGTTTTTCTCCTGTGTTCACTTACAAAACTAAGCATGTTCAGTCTTCAGGAAATGCCTCAGTTAAACTGTTAAAAGTTATAGAGCCAAGCACAATTTTCCTCCTAAAGAGTTCCTTCTGTAGTTCCAGGAGATAATTGGTAAATATTTTCCTAAAGATTTTTAGAATTAGTTACTGCATTACAAAAAGTTCAGAATTTCTGTAGCTTAAACCATTAACTTATAATCTTGTATCTGTTGACTGTTGCAATAAGAAAACAACTTTTTTTTTTTTTTTTTTTA
>VYZP01062172.1:8344-54980 GCA_013400635.1 Hypocryptadius cinnamomeus
GTGCTCAAGGAATGGCCGCTGAGAAATTGGGACTCTATATTTTTCTTTCTGTCTTTCCGCCCACCCCCCACCCCACTGCTTTCATTTCCAGCAATTTAAAACGTTAAGGTTGAAGCAAAGTTAGAAGGAAAATAATTGCTGTAATGAGGCTCGGCAATCTTCTGCAGGCACTGTGGCTCCAGCGAGACTGTAGCTGGGGGCGAGGCAGGACTTTTATCATCTCCTAAGTATCAATGATGCTTTCAATAACTCAGCGAAACAACATACCTGAACACAGTCACTTTCTCCAGAGCTCGCTGCTCTAATCCCCCTTCTCTTCTCTCGCTCCGCTCTGGCCGCCCAGTCATTTTTGAGCTGGGGCGAGTTTGGGGCTTTTGTGGTTGTTTGTTTTCTTTTCTTTTCTTTTTTTTTTTTTTTCCCTGTACTCTTTTCCCGACCCTTTTCCTATCATTTCTTTTCTCTGTGCAAATGACAGTGTCTGTGATCCTGACCCCAGCGCCCAACGCCGCGCCGGAGCAGGAAAGCTCTGTGCCGACTTTTTCCCACGTTGTGTCTCTGGCAGAAAAGGCTGGATATCTCCAACTTATCTCTCTCTCTAACTTAGCCTCTGCGCGATTAGACCGCGGGTTTGGGGAGATCTAATCGCTCAGGAGGCCGGGTTTATCCTGTAAAGATGCCCTTAAAATCCGAGGGAGATTTTAAACAGGGAGGACTGCCTGGATCTGGCTCCCCGCAAGCACTGCTCCCCTTTGCCGGCACCTTCGGGCGCTGCTGCGCGAGACTCCGGGCAAAGCGGCATCCTTTAATCTCTCCGCTTTGTCTCTGTTTGCTTTTTTTTTTTTTTTTTTTTTACATTATGTTAACTCGGGGTGGATATTCGAAGCGCAGGATTCCTATTGAACACGTCTTTGCTTTAAGTTTTCCCCCTGACCCTTGGGCTAAAGTCCTTGGTTGCTCAATTAAACCCAGATGAGAACAATTAATAACTAAGTAATGACAATAAGTTGGGAATCACACGGATGAACGCTCCATGTGAATAGGAAAAGCTCACACAAAAGAGCAAAAAGGATTTGTCAGCTCTTTTTAAGGGGGAATTGGCTTTTCTTTTTTCTTGCCTCTGGCTTACCAGCAAATAAAACTCACTTTTGTGTCTTTGTCGCCTTAAGGATCTCAGTGGGCAGTTGGAAGTGAGAATGGCTGTTTTCCTTTCAACTTGAGGGTGCTGGCGCCACGCAGCCCCAAGGATAGAGAGTAGCCAAAGCAAAGTTTCCTAATAACTCCCCTCTCCCCCGCCACCCCTCCCCAGTCACGCCGGTACCCCCCTCCCCTCCATGAATATCTCCACATGCACTCCTAGAGAGCCTCGGCAGACAGACGAGAGAAAGCGGAGGGGCCCCGAGCACATCCACGTACCGCCGCGGACTCTCAGCCGGGGCTGACTCTGCCGTGGGAAAGCGATAGTGCCTTGGTGCGACACTTTCCGCGGGGCGTAGGAAATACAGCCCACAGTAGCCAGAGCACGGAGAGGAAGCAAGCACGCGCAGAAACACATACAAAATAAAAGCTATTTTTTCTAGTCTTATTCCCGCAAAGGAGGGGAACGGCTCCGTTACCCGCACACGAGGGCAGCGCCCGGGCGCATCTTCCCGGCAGCGGCTCCGTGCAAGCTCCAGAGCCGCGGCTGGGACCGCCCGCGGGATCGCGCCCGGCTCCGGCTGTGGCAGAAGGGCAGAGTGGCACACAGCGAGGGCTGAGAGCTTAAAAAGCACGGAAAGGCTCTCCTTCAGTTTTAGCTACAGAGAAGGTGACTACGGGTAAACCTGCTGCGCAAATCGTTGGTTAAACCGTACATTTGTCATCTGCTCTGAATTTCTCGTGGTTTGGGGATTTCTTTCCGAATTTGCTCTTTCACTCGAAACACGAATCGGTGCCGCGTTGAATACTTTATCAGATGTTTTCCGTAGTGCTCAAGAGAAGTGGGAGCTTAAAATCTTGCTTTCTAAAGTTAGGGCAGGCTAAATTCAGCAAGTGAGTTAGACGCAGCAGCAGCCTCCTGCTGCTCAGGATTGTGCCTGAGAACAGAACCTTAAGAAATCAGAGGCAAAACAGGGAAGCTGCCTAACTTAGCCATTGTAAAGGCCAGGGGAAGGGGAGGGGGCTGAGTGCTTCTCAGTAGTGATTATAAGCTTAAATCCAGACTCATCATTTTGTGTGAATCTCCTGGGTCACATCAGACCTTTTTCCTAAAAATCTGGGAAGTGAAAAGTCTGTTGAACAAACTGGCTGGACACCTTCAGGAGGAAGTGGGATGCTTGGCACTAACTTCTTGGTACTGCCTGAATTTAGGTAAACAGCTGAAATCAGATATTCTATATGCAAAGTAAAAATACCAATCACCAGCTTATTAGAGACTGAGAGGTAATTGCTCTTCATCTCTTCTAATGATACATCTGATTCCATATTAGACACGGAGGTGGCCACAGAGAGCAAGAAAAAGCAGCTGCGTAAGCAGTCTTGAGACCAGGACACTCCTCAGAGCAGTCATGGGGCTGTCCAAATTAAATCCAGCAGAGTGGTGACTGGTGAGTAAGTCTTCCACTGCTTGGAATATAATATGCTGTACCCAATGAGCTCCTGGACGCAATAAGGTGGTTTACTCACTCTCTAATTCTTCACAAAAAGCAGGCTGATGTGACTTCTGCATCGAACTGTAAGGGAGTCTGTGGCAGAAGGAGACACCTTCTTCCTGCCTTTCATAGCTCTGGCCCCCACTATATATCTATTTATATCCATATTATCTGTATCTAAATCTATATCTATATAATCGATACATATGTATCTGTAGTAAATATGTATATATTCTCACCCAAGGAGTATGTGGACCTCTGAAATTTTCTTTTATTAGCTTTTAACTCTCTCCACACCTTATGTGAAGCACAGTGGTGTCTGTCCCTGGCCTGAGCAATCTGTTCCACAGCAGGGAGCCTAAAAACGAGGCATTGCGATAATGGGCATTGCAACACAGCTCCTTGGGGCTGGCCCGAGGCCCCTTCTGCAACACGGACCCATTGTCTGTGCAGCTATGTGGCAGGAGAAGCTGGAGGCAGAACCAGAAGCAGCAGCTCTGACTCATTTAACTACGAGTTGTAAATTTTAACATGCTGCACAGAGAGATGTGGCAGTGATTTGCTTACAGCAGTAAACCGATCGACATTAACTCTGCTCCATTGTACTTCTTCATCTCAGAGATCTTTTATCCCTCCAGGCTGGATCCGGTTCCCACCCTGCAGTGATTAAAGGGAAAGCGAGGAGGCAGCTACCTGGATCCAGTCTCCCTCGTGCGACCAGGAATGTGCAATAAACCCCCGTGCAAAGCTCTTCTTTTCATCTGGGGAAGCGGCGCAGCTGAGGATCCCACATCACTCGGAGCCGAACTCCGGCTCACCCGTGCACTGCTGGACGGAGTCCCCTCGGCCCACAACCAATCCTGACGGCGATGTGAACAACACTCTCTGCGTTTCTTCTAGCTTAGAAGAGACACGAGTCTCCTGCGTATGTCATAGAGCCATCAAAGCTGCCCACTTTAATAGTACAGGCCTTGCCAGTGAGCCGTGAGACAAGCCTTGGGGAGAGAGTTTTGTAAGAGCAATGTTACAAATCCGAGATTGACTCTGTGTCTATGTTCCATTCTCATCAAAGCTGGGGCACACAATGGGGTCACAGTGATTAGCACCGGACAGACCTGAGGTTCAGGCACACAGGCACAAAAAGATGCAGCCCAAACGTATTAATTTCAGCCTAATTGAGCAATGCTTTTGTTGTGTTTGTATCGGGCACACAGCAACAGGCAGGGTGAGTGTGCACGTGATGTGTATTGGAGAAAGAGGCACCTCATAATAACCAACACGTTCAAGACCTTCTGACCACCACTGTTGCTGTCCAGTGTAGGGGTACAAAGAGAAGGAGCACTCAGGTGAGGCAGTATTTAGAGGTTTTGCTATAATTCAGGCTCCATTTGTATATCAGAGAGAAAGGAAGTGGCAGCATGAGGGAAAGAGACTTGTTGCAAAGGATGGCAAAAATATGTTAGCTGGAAGATTTCGAGTGGTGTGGGGAAGTCTCAGGAATGGAGGAAAAGAGAATTATTTCCAGAAGACAAGCTGGAGGGAAGGAGCAACTTTCTTTTTGATGCAATGTTTTGTGTGCATTGGGCATTATTATGCAAATATCAGCTAACACAAATACCGAAGTAAGGGTGCTTTAAAACTCAAGGGGTGATTGACTTACATTACACTGCATTTAGATGTAAGCCAATGGCCCTGTTCCCATTTACATCAGCAAGGGAGTGGAGGCTCTGAAACTTGCCCTCCATTATGGCAAGCTTATGTGCATTAGTCCTGGGGAGCATCTGCTCCTCACACTGTACTCACTAAAAGCCATAAATGCTTTTCTAAACCTCATAACGAGCTTTGGACTTATTGTGAAAACCGAGTCTGTGGTACACCACAAGAAGAGACAGTGGGATGTTGTCAGTCTGACCAAAGATTTTTCTTTCTGTGACATTGTCAATCTTCTCTTTTGGTAGGAGGCTACATAAATAATACACACAAAATTCTATTTACAAAACAAAATACAGGGTTGCAAAACACAATACATATGGTGTGGGACTGGAATAGACATAGAAACAGGATTCAGTAGTTTTCAAAACAATTTAGCACTTTAAACATTAATTGCCTCGAATTAAAACTGTAGGCACCCACCTAAATATGCAGACTGTATGTTATTGGGCAGAGATGTTCTCTGTTGCCTCTTATGAGGGAACCCAAACTCGAGTACCCTGTGAGATGCCCATCAGCTGAGACCCTACAGGGCCAGAAAGCAGCATGATGTCTCCACAACAGTAATCATATCACATACCACTGATATAAATATAAATAATAATCCAAACGTGAATTTACTTTAGTGATTAGCACAGCCACATTCTTTTTAAATACAGCTTAAGAGTTAAAGGTGTGTACAAAATCTACATTCTGAAATCTTAGAAATGAATTTCTAACTCACATTTTTAATTTAGAGATTACTCAAGGGAGAATTGTCAAAGATTCTTCAACACAAGTTTCTTAAAAATTACATTACTTCAACTACATTTCTGTCAGGTGTGATACCTGAATTAGGACGAACTTAATGGCCTTAATAGCTCAGAGTTCAAATGTAGATCTTTGATAGTTCTCCCTTTAGTTCAAGAAGACCTGTGCAAGTATGTTAATTTTCTCTCTAAATAATTACAAATTTCAAGTACATACTCAAATAAACCCATCTCAAAACACCTGGAAAGCAAATAGAAAGTTGTAGAGGATGTATAATAAAATGAGAAAGCTGAGATGGACATGTAATCCTAAATTATTCTTACTCTCTAAAACCTCAGGCTGAATTTCTCCAAATGTGATTTTTTTTTCTCTTCCTCAAAGATGGCTTTAATACTAGCCAAGTTTGAAGTTGCTAATGACATTTATTTCTGAGCTATGTATGCATGAGAATTTCACTTTGCATAGTTGGAGACTGTGATCTTTTTCAAGCTTGCATAATGTTTAACATGATTGAATCAATTTTCAAAACAAAGAAACACGAAAACATTGAAAAATGCCCAGAACAAGAATGGGCATTTCCATTCCATAAGGAATTTGTTTGGAAAAAATTATAGAGTTGTTGGAATTAGAATCTAAGTTTATCTTGAGTTTGCTGGAAGGGAAAGTTATATTATACGAGACAATTAGCCATTGGTTTCAGACTGATCCAAAGCCCAATAAAGTCAGTGGCATCTTTCCATGGGCTAACTAAGAGGCTTTGGGGCTGACTCATACACTGCAGAGCTCCTCAGAAGATAATAGTTCTACATTGCTTATGTGAAAGTTAAATATAGCCCAATGTTTGAAAGTGTGTATATGTATTACGATTAATTTAAACCCCTGGTTAAGATTGGGTTACAGTTTCCATTTAATGCATATGCATGTGTTTGTATTCATGCACATGCAAAGACAGACATCTGTGGACGTGTAAGCACACACATAGGGCTAGTGCCATAGAGATGATTGAATCAAGAATATGTACACTATGGCAAATACCAGCCTTTACTACGGCAGATATCACCGCTGCCATACATACACTTTGACAGAGCTGAACACACGCTTTCAAAACCAGCAGCATCTGTTTACACTGAACTGCAATAAAAACTGAAGGAGGCATCAGTTAGTATTAGAATTTTATCTTTTCAATGTCCAGAAACAGTTTCTGTGCCTTTGATGTAAGCTGTCAAGCACTACTGGAAAATTGCATCTCTCTGATTACTGCATTCAGGGCAGAGGAAAGGACATGACTGCCTTGCAGCGTTTGTCAGCAGGGACCCTGCAGGGGCTTGCTCTTTGGGTACTGATAAGCAAAGTAAGCTCACATTCAAAGAACAGTAAAGCAATTCTTGCGTAAAGGGGGAAAAACCCACAAGGGGCACTATTTTGAATGATCCAGTAGAAAGCTTTTCTCTGTTGTAACCATGATTAACGCTTAATGGGCTGCTCCCTTCAGATGAAACTTCCTGCATCCTGCCTGAGTGTTTAGCCGGAATATAAACTCAGTGGCAGCAGCACCACTGATTATTCAGGTATGTGCACGTTCAGACCTGTAACGAGCACCTGATTACCTGTGAAGTGGTCGAATTGTGCCTGAAGATGTGGCTTCACATTTCCAGGCTTTTAGAGCTGCTATTAGCTTATCTGTTCTTCATTATCCCTATTCCCCCTTTCTTCCATTGCCCATAGCCCCATTCCCCTCCGCAAAACATTTCATGGCATTTTTAAGCCTGCATCGGTTGGCTGATGGGATTTAGAGCTACAACCTTTGCTGATGGTTGCACTGACAAAAAGGGTGTGGGCAAGGGAGAAGTGGTTAGAAAGTCGTAGCTCACTGAACTCTCTAAGGTGACAATGACACCAAGGAAACAGTGGCATTTGCCCCAGCACAAAACTGTGTTGATATGAAGAGGATTTTTTATTTAAAATTTTAATTGCAAATGATAAGGGCTCTTTAAGGCTTGTTTGTGTTCTTTTCCTCCTGTGTAAACAGAAAGGAAGCATTTGTATACTTTAGATATCATATATCTGAACAAAAGACCCAGTCATCAGCTGTGTGCATCCTGAGCATGCACCAGGAAGAAAGGCTGGCAAAATAACTGCACCTTTTGTAGTATTCCTGCCACACTGCGGCAGCATCTAGCCTGGAAGGACTTTCAGGAGATGTGCAGGATGTAAGACAGCCAAGCTCAGCGAGAGAGGAGAGCAAACTCAGAGAAATATGAATGGAAAAAAAGCATCGCAAAGGAAAAACAGGCAGTTAGCACGCAGTGGAACAAAAGTGAATGTCTTGTGTGTAAACAGAGCAAACACAGCCTCCTCCGTGTAGGGATTGCCAAAGTACAGCTGGGGGCAGGGAGGTGGACAGGTAGAAACACACCCCTAAAGATGCATTTTGGAGTGAACAGCAGCAAGAACACTGCAGAAGACATGGAGTGCATTGTATTGTGGTTGGCAGCAGCATTTATTTCATAGGGGCAAGGTAAGTGCAGGAACATAAACATTTGCAAGCCTTCTATTTTACTGGCAATTCATAAGGAGAACTTGCAGAGTGTTTAATGCTTGCACTGCCAGGCCCAGGGGGACCGAAGGTATTCACACACATTTTAATAAGGTGGACAGGCCAAAAAGGAAATTATCCAATCCCTCCCTGTTGTAGGGTTTTGGCTTTGTGGGAGAGCTGATGGCCATTTGGATTCCGCTCGTCCTGGGGCACAGGTAAGCTCCAGGTGTCTACATCTTGGAGAGAAATTTGGCATGCTTTCTGCTGTCTAGAACCAGTTGGTGCTCCTGTGTCGGAACACACAGCTTCCTGAAGGCACAGCACCACCTCCTAACAAGCAGAAACTCAGCAGCTACATGACTCTCTCTCTCAAGGAAGCTCAGCTCACAGTGAGGGTGTGAAGACACTCAACCTGCACACCATTGCTGGGAAGTGCTGAATTCCACATCAGACAGGTCAGTAGGCATCACTCTCTTAAAAACTTACAGCTGGAGCAGAACACAGCAGCCTAGCTCAGAGCAAGCAGGGTTGGCCTCCACAAAGAGTTCAAAGCCAACACTCCCACCTCCCAGGGCAGTGGCCTCTTCCCCCTCTGGAGCCTGAAGCCCCCCTTCTCCCGTGGGAGCCATGTCCTTGTGCAGCACTCGGGGCACAGCCAAGGGTTTCCCAGGAAGAACGAGGGACAGGAGAAACCTGGTTCTGCTTTAATGTTCTGGCTAGCAGTTATCTGATAGAAAATGCATAAGTAATTTCTGTGTCAGGGTCCTGAGTGTAGCAGAAGTCTTTTTTAATCTTTAGAGATGCCTACTTTTCAATTACAGACCACATTGAGCATCTGTAAAGCATCTGCCTTAGGTGCTCTAAAACATATTGAGAGACCAAAATAACTTCTCTTTAGACAACACCTTCATTCAGTGTCCAAAGATGGTAGTTGAGAGCACCCCCCTTTTCTTTTGTTAGCATATTTCCTGTGTACACCTATTGCGTCTATGAAACACCTAAGTTAGAGAGATACTCAGACATTAAGAGAGTTACACTGAGTTCCTAACACTTTTCCATTTCATTCCACCTCTCCGTTCATTATCCATCAATTATGGGTGGGTCCTGAGTATCTTCAAACCCATATTTGTGTTCGTGCACTTATTGTAGAATATATAGTTGTTAGAACATGCAACAGCATGTAATTGCTTTTTATTATGTATTCATTTGCCTTTTCTTCTCGATGGGAATTTGTAGAAGTGTTATACTTGGCTCCTGTCCTGCAAACAGTTGTGCCCATGAAGAACTTTACCCACACTAGGAGCTCCATGGATCACAACTTCTCTCTCACCCACTGAATTATATGAAGTTACTCATGCAGTTAAATTACTCCTAAGCATATGTGTTTGCTGGATCAGGGCTTCTCCATGTATGACTGATCTTTATAATTAATTTAAGACACCAATACATTTCTCTTTAGATAAAGGAAGTAAATCATTGGAAAATGGTAATAAACTTTGGAGTTGCACTTAGTGCAATAAAATGCATCTTGGTTTATTAATTAGTTTTTTTTTTTTATTTGACACTCTAAAACCAAAATAACTCGACATACTGCTAAACCATTTTTAAAAATAATGTATTCAATACTTAATAATTTTATACTGTACGGCAACTTGATAGGGTTTCTTTAAACAGCATAACAAGGTAAGAACATTTTATTAAAAGCTATGTCAACAGAAGCTGCCTGTTAGCCTACACACAAATACCTCAGACTTTGATCCCCAAACCTTTGCCAACTGGGCATCCTGCTAAGTGCCCTTGAATGTAAAGGGCCTTAGAACAATGAATGATCAGGACTTTGGATCTGAAGATCCACTAGGCTTAAAAGTGCTGGTTTAAAGTAATTTTCTCTTTTCCTTTTCACTAAAATCTTCTGTAACTCTCTTTGGATGGAATGCTAGTTCAAGCACCTGTAAAAACCTGTGACTGTCACATAATTTGTTTTCTACAGGGGAACAGCTTATCTTTTCAAAAGAGACCTCAGGTCATTTTGTTTTAACCTCTACACCATCTTCCTTTCAGGCATGAAATTGCAAGACAAACATTTCTAACTATCTAAGTATCTAACTATCTATCTAAGTATCTTCTAACACTTCTAACTATCAGAAGGGGTGTAACTGGAAATATCCAAGCTGTGGAGCTTTTCCCTGCTGTGGGTAAAATAGTTTAGCATCCTCACAGAGGCAGATGGATGTTTTACTGTGAATCACAGCCCAACTCCAGAGGAGAGTTCTTGGTGATCTACCCACTAATGACCTGTGAGTTCACTGCATCTCTCCTCTCCTGACCCTTGTCCTGATGCATGCCCTGTCTTGCTCCTCACCACCATCTCTTCCTCATCTTGGGCATTGCACGTGGCTGGGTGTATGTGCTGCTTTGCTTTGGTTCTCCTTGGGGAATTTTGCTGTCAAACTGGCCATGGTCATTACCTGTTAAGTGCATGTCCCCATCTGCAGCCCAGCTCAGGTGAGGTTTGCAGAGGAGAGCAGCCGTGGCACTTCTCCGGCCACCCCCTCCCTGCTCACAGCCCACGGGCACTTCTCTGCCTGTCTGACCAGTCTTACCACGTCCCTGTGCTGTGTTGTGTGCACCAACCAAGGCTGTAGCCTTTACTAGAGTTCACCTCCTGCCCCTGGCTTGTTGCCCATTTTCCCTCCAGTTCTTCCTTGTCTTACAACCTCGCTCTTCTGCTGTCTGACTGCATCCACATGCAGGTGACATTTGCATCTGTCAGGGTGCAAGTTGTTGCTGCAGTGGCATGGCTGCTGCAGCTCCAGGCTTGGCCATCTGCCTCCTGCACCTGCTTGTCCTCAACCAGGCACCTCTCAGTTCTGCTGTGCCAGACCAGACCTCCCTCAGCCATTTCAACCCTGGCAAACCTGCTCCCATCTCAGCTCCCTTTCTTTTCCTGATTCCTTAAAAGTGCACTTCTGTTCCCAAAACTGACATTCCAGGACTAGTTTGTTTTCCTTTGCTGCCAGCTCACTTGTTTCACCAGTGTCCCACACTCTCAAACACCTGACATGGATTTCACTGGGGTCATCTGTGAAAGAAGCGGGCCTAGGAGCCCTGCAGGAAAATCAGATGGAAACAAATGTTCACAGCTTTCTAGAAATTGGTGTCAGCTCCCTGATACAGAGAGTTTTACAGCTCTATAAATCAGGCTGAAAATGTAACCAGAAGCCCTGTTAGCTTTCTGTTTCTTTTAGCACATCCGTTTCTTGTAAAATTCCGATTAGAGGGACTGGTCTCTGTAGAAATCATTCACTCCAAACCCAACAGGGCTATAAATCAAAGCACTACAAATCACCACAATTTGCAGATTTTGGGTTTCATCATTTTATTGCTTTTGAAGAAGTTATGTAAATGTTCTTGGAGAATATTGACCCCTGCATCCTTTTTCATGTCTGGGATGAGGAAGAAAATAAAAGCATTTTTTGAAAACCAGGTATCTCATTCATACTGTTACTCCTAACCTATTTTTCTAAGGGATCAGGACCAGAGTGCTTTCTCATGTGAAGAATCTCACCAAAATTAGTGAGACTACCCTCATAACTTGGAGCTAGAGGAATAATATTTTTTTTCAGAAAGAAGCAAAAAGACAGTAGAATTTTACAAGAGTCTCTGTGTGGTGGGAAAAGAAAAGAAAGATTGAGCGATGATTGGATGCGTAGCACCATTTATGACTCCCTGTCCCAGCCTGGGTTTGGCCGTACAAGATGATTATCTGCTCCAGCAGGCAAAGATTTCATCACCTCCCAGTATGAATGACAAAACTGTTCCCAACAAATGTTGCCCTCGCAGTGACAGTAAATCCAATCTAGGCTTGCAAACTCCAGATATCTCTGAGCTGAGTCACACTGGTCTGCTGCAATGCATCAGACCCCACAGTGACCACAGCTGTGGTTTGGACATCTGGAGAAGGGTTTTCAGACCAAGCTCACTCATGACTCAGGTTCTGTGCAGCACTTTGAAGGGCTCCTCAAAGTTGAAATCCTGCAAGGATCTCTCACTTTTACCTGTCTACTTTCCTGAAGTCCAGGGGCTTCAGCAGACTTGGAGCTTCTTAACACAACAGGTTTCTCTTCACCATCCAGTTCACCTTATTAGTCACAAAGTTCTGGGAACTTCTGCAGATCCCAAAGATAGGGGAAAAAAAACCACACAAGGAAAAATGTCTTTGGTCGCAGAATGAAAGCATGAAATTATTCCTTTAGATTTACTATTGCAGCAACAATATGTAATTTAGCAGGAATAAGTTTAATTCCTGTGGAGTTTTAATTGTACTGTTGGTATCTGAGAGTTACAATAGGGACCAGATGCCCACTGAACAAGTTGCTATACAGCACAAGTTGCTATACAGCACAAGATGCTATACAGCACAGAAGGAAAAAAAAAGGTCCTTTCCCGTGAAGGCTCAGAAGTCTTTGCATTGCCTTTATCAGAACAATGGCAAGCTTTGATTTTTCATTATTATATGCAGATAACTTATACTGTAAGGAGAACATTTTCCAAGGCCCAGAGAATTGGGAGGCCTTTGATTCCCTTGACACTCAGTGAGATTCTTAATAGTTTTTTGCCTGTGGTAACTTTGAAAAGGGCTGCTCAGGCATCCAAGTGGCATGATCACATTTTTCGAAAGTTCATTTAAATATTGGAAAATACTCATAGAAATAGGAGATATATTTCAAAACCACTGGTTTTGACACACTAAACCTTTTAATTCAGCCTAGTGCTTAAACAGATCCATCATTTTTATTACATAGCCTATAAAGCCAATTAAAGTAATTAAATGGAAATTGGAGAGTATTTTAAAGGCTGGTTTAAGATTCCTCTTTGAACACTGGAGCTTAGTGTTACAGTAGGACACCATCTGCTGTCCAAGCAGGGTCTGACTCCACTGCCTCAGCAGCCACATCCCAGCTATAAAAAACGTGCCCAGCATTATCTTCATAAAGCTTTTGCTGACCAAATTCTCTGTCACATTTGTGAGTCTGTGTTGTGTTTTATTTAGGAGAGATGTTTGAATTTTTTCCTTTTTCCCCCCTTATGTGGTAGAAAGACATAAAATGAGGATTTCTTCACAAAAATTATGTTTGCAGTAAAAATGTTGTGCAGATTCTCAGGGTGTTGAGAAATAAATGCTGTAAAAGGAAATAAAAAAATACTTCAGATCCTGCATTTGTAAATGAATTGTGTGTCCATTATTGGTTACTGTACTGTAAGACTAGCAAGGGTGCAAGCTGTTTATCCATGGCTGTACACTGAAGGTGCTCTTCCCACTCCTGCCCAGCTCTCTTGCTGGCATAGTTGCCAACTACTGTTAATTTTAATGGAGATTCTCACGCTGTGGCCACCTTACACCTGGAAACTGAGCTGAGACCATCTACTTATTTTGCACAGGTCACTGAAGTGATTGCCAGGTGGCAAAGTTTTTGGGTTACTGTCAACGTGCAGAACTTCTGAGGTGACCTTGCTGTGGGAAACTCCATGTTACTTTAGATGCCTTCTGCATGTAGTAAATAAGTCTCAGGCTTTGAAAGTAGATTCTCAGGCCAAATTATACCTGTTGACAATCTATAAAACTTGTTTCTTTGCTTACACAATGGTATGTCCTCATTTCTTCTCTACATTTCCTTCTAGAAAGAGAAATTTTCTACAATTTGATACTTTCTATAAAATGATTCCTGTTTTGCTTTGTTTCAGAATTGGTTTTCTGTTCATGTTGCTCCAAATGCTAACACTTCAGCAGAAGAAAAAGCTTGGATTGTTGTATTGTATCACAAATACAGTGTAGTAGAGATATCAGAGTAACTGGTTGCAGTTGGAGTCAGTATAGAAAAGCTATGGCAGGAATCACAGCAAGGGATGCAGGAAAATGTTGTTGGTATCACTGCATGTAGGCCAGGAACCTCAACAGTGTCTGTAGGGGATCATGTTCCTTAAATTCCTCTCTTAGGCCTACATAATTAGAGCTTTAGGTTGGCTGAAGTGACAAAGTTGGAAATAAAATTGCCTTTAATTCCTCAATTAAGCCAATGGGCAATTAGTGAATGATTTTCCTGCAGTTCTCTGGAGGGTCCTGTATTTCTGTATTGCCTGTATAGGACCTCAGTTTGATGATTCAATTAGAGGGGATGAATTTACGTCTCAGTGTGCCGTGAGACATAGAGACATGTGAGACTTTGAGAAGTCAATATCAATATTGAAATCAATATTTTGCCTCTTTTGGGAATCATCTGGACATTTTATATTTATAAAACACTGTTATGGGACAAAAGGCTTGGCCAATGTGCAAAACACCTCTTCCGTTTTCACATCTGTCTCCAGCAAGAGTGGCATGTACAAAATGGGTCATGGAGCAGTAGATTATCAGAACTAAGCACTGCCACTCCCAATCCCTTTAGCTGTTAGTCTGAAGTTATGGATCATATACCACTCTCTCTGACAACAGAAAGAGAAGCTCTATAAATCACATTAAGGTCAGTTCTGGAGCACAGAGTTCAATAAAATGATTGGATTCTTCTAATATTTACTCAATTTCACCATTGAAATAATTGCTCCTGGTAGAGGGCTTCCTCCTGATGGATTATCCTGTTATATCTGTGGTACATTAACAGACTTGGGTGCAATAGTCCAACACAAAAGCTTCAGTGTAAGTAATTTACCATCTGCCTGCTTTTCCCAGTCTGGAATCAAGGAGATGGGTTCTGGAAGACGTCCTAGGAGCCTCAAACATGTCAAGTGTTCCTCAGTGAGGAAGGGAAAAATTCCTTCTCTGTCCGCTAAAATAAATGATGAGTTTAAGTTTCCTAGTTTAGTGGGCTATTGGGGAAAAATGTCTAATGGTAAAGACTTTAAAAAGACAAAAACAAATTACTAAGGAAATTAAGTCATGTCCATAACTAGAAATTCCTTCAGGACAGGGGAACAAGCATCTATCATGAGTTGATTTAAATTTGATCCTTCATTTAAAAGGGGGAGAGTGAAGTAAATAACTTTTAAAAATTCTTTTAATTTTTAGTTATCCTGTGTTGTGTCCTCTATGGTGACATTGTCCAAGATGAATGGAAGGAGAGGAGGACACTGTGCAGAGGCTGACCCTTGCTTCTGCCTTTCCATGGGTCTCTCTCTTGAGTCTCCTGGTGTCTGCAGCCGTGAGAGCTCCAGAGGGAGCATTGAGCTGGGGGCTTGTCATCATGGGAAGGCTTCACCAGTTATTCCTGCAGCGTGGCTCCAGTGTAACTGTTGCTGCACTGCTGTCTGGGGAGATGCTGGCTCTGTGATAAGAGTCAGCTTCTTTTGGATTTGAAACCACTTAGATTCCAAAGTGACATCAGAGCACAGTGCTGTTCTGAACAGAGCCAAGGGTCTGCATGGGTCCAACAACCACTCCCATCCACTGTGGGATTTGGCTCTTGTCAGATCTCGTGGCTGTTGGCATTTTGCAGCTCTTTGCCATTTCGGTCTTGGGGCAATGGCAGCTTTCAGCACAGGGCCCTGCTTTCGCCCCTCAGTTCTACAGGATAAGATAACACAGTCAATCCTGGAAAAAAAGAACCTTCCACAGTGCTATGAAGCAATACAGCAAAAGATGACATCAGATAAAGGTATGGGTTTGAGTTCCTTCCTCAGTCCCCTTGTACATGTTGTCCTTCCTCTGCACCCAGGCCATCCCAGTGCCAGAAGCCCCCCAGACACCTCCCGGCTCTCCTCTCCATCTCCAGGGAAGCATAGGGAGTATTCACATCCTCCAGGATTCATGCAGGATGGTTGTCATTGGGGCCCACCTGACACATTTTTACCTTGCCCCACTCTCTTGCCTCTGTTCCCACAGATTCCCTCCTATGTTCCCCAGCCTGCAGCTTATTTTGAAGATTTTACAGGAACTTCTGCAGTACACTAATTTCATATCAACCCTATCTGCAGGGAGGAATTTTGTCCAAGTCAGGTGATGAATTCTGATGAATTCTGTCATTCTAGTGCTATACAGCAAATGACACCACTGCCATCAGTGTTAGCAGCAGCCCAGTTATCTTTATTGATGGTAAATCCCACAGATGAGGAATATGAATAACATAAAAAGCAGGAGTGGCCATGGAGTTTGAGCTCAGAAGGGTGATTTTTCCTCAGTCCTCAGCAGGCAGGCTTGACCACACAGTGCCTGAGCACACAGCAAGGGCCCCCCACCTGGACTTGTTACCATCAACAGGCACATGCAAGGCTCAGAACCCACAGCCTCATTCTGCACAGCATCCAGTACAGGTTATGTGAAATATTAAAATATGTAATTTTAAATGCATGCTTTTTATTGCTTTATAACTAAGAAACCAGATCTTTTCCCACTGACTTTCTCTGCAACTTTTCCCTGTTCTCATATCCCATGTGGCTCTTAAGTGCGCAAAGGCACCAGTATTAAAGTTTATAAGATATTTATATAAATCAGATGGTTGGTGAGTATTACATCTGATTTTTCTCAATAACCCGAGGGGGAATATTAAAATATTAAGATTGTTTGAATTTTTAAAACACAATTGAGCTTTTGAATAGCTTAGTCCAAAGCCTCAACTCTTGTACTCAAATGTAAACTGACTGAGGACAGAGCCCTTGAAGTTTTAATCTTGTTATTCACATCTAGTGAGACAAAAGGCAGGCTTAGTGGAAAGCCTATTCTCAAAAATCACAAACAGGCTAATAGAGAAAAAATTAATTTTAACTTCTGTTTCCATCATATGATTTTCATCTTGAGAAGGGCACATATTTAGTTATAAATAACTGATGTTGTAATACAAAAATTACCATCAAAATTGCCTCATGGCATTGCTTTACTTTTGTATTCAACAACTTCAATATAATTATGAGATTTTCCTTTTTCAACAAACCTTCTCTCAGTCTCTTGATATAGCACTTTTCATGATTTCCTCTTGATTCCATTTTCTGTCTTTGTCTGATTGTGTTGTGAACCAATATTTAGCATTGTGGACCAGTACAGCCAAAGCCTCCTGGTTATTCTTTTTAGTACCAAATAGTTGCTTTTGGGAGGACACATTATTGCTCCTGACTTGTGCAAGGGTGTGCAGAAGAGAGCTGGATGACAGGGAGCTGTGTAGGCAAAAGGAATGTTTGCTCTTTGCTTTAGGCTCTGATTCGGTCAATTCTTGTGACAAAGTTATTCCCGCAAACCCACAATTACTGCTAGGCTGAGTTTTCTGGAAAAAGAGATTTCTTTGCGTGCTGTCTGACCATCCCATTGCAGGAGTGATGGGTGTTGGTATGTGTAGGTAAGTAAGGCAAGGTGCAAAAAGAATGTATTTAGATTCTATACTACTATACTTAGTTTTTTCCATAGATGAGAAATCAACCTCTGGCCCATATGTTTGTGCAGAGAAACAGATATACTGCTGTGGGAAATGAATACTGGAATCAGAAGAAGCAGGAAACCATATACTGAGAAAGGTGACATTTTTGTTACAGTTGTGTTTCTTAATCTTTGTGCTTCAGGCTTCATTTCATACTTCATTTTACAAAATGAAAACCAAACATAGTAAGGATGAAAAGGAGTTGAGTTCTTTGCATTTTTGAGCTGCTACTTAAATTAGTTCTTGTTATAACTTTTAAGAACTATATTTAAAGAATGTAGAGAACTGAAAAAAGGAAACAAATACACTGTAAATCAAATAATTGCAATATTATTCCTGATATTTACAATATCTTGACTTTAAATTTTATGCTAGAACAGCTGTAGGATTTTGGGGGTAAAGAGTAATTCTTGGTCAAATGGCTGAACAACTCACAAGAAGTGATTTGTCTTCCTAGATAAAAGATTTTTTAAAATAATCTCAGAACACAGGAAATAAGGTTTAAATGCCATTACGACAAAAGACACTTAAGCTGCTGATAATCATCCTGTATATATGTGCACTCCCCATGTTTACATGACAGACAGATCTAGACTTGCTTCAATAACCTTCTCAGCATATTTTTGAATGCTGTTAATGCTATGAAAAATGTTATATATGTAAATAAAAAATCCCTTGTAAATGAAAAGGGTATGTCCATCATCATTATTGTTGGCCCTTGTGAAAACCCCCATCTTGTTAAAGTAGATAAGTGATTTTTAAAATTAGAGATGACAGAAACCTAATAAATTGTTTTGTTCATCATGACAAACTGGGTATACTGCCAGTATGTTGCCATATTTTATCTAGAAGAAAATGTTAATTCACTAGTTCATAACAGGCACTCTTTTTTCAGCCTGAAATGATGTTCTTTTCTCTAATGCTTTTCCTTTTCAGTAGCACTGTTGAGATCACAGTCTGATTTGATCACCTGGAAGGTGTACTCAAGACACATTCTTAATAATACCCCTAATTATAATTATAGGTCTACCTAGATTACTTTTTAAACAAGATTTGAGTCTTCATGGTGATGAATAAGGAGGATCTTGTACAGAAGTTATTTGGCTCCCAGAGGTCTGGATTTGGGAGCAGGTGTGGCTACAAGCCCTCAGTGTGACTCTGAAGAGCTCATTGAATTTACCTGGTCTCTAGTTGGTTATGTGGAGTCTCTAATTCTTTACTATGCAAAACCTGTTAAAATCTGCTTCTTCATCCCCAAGAGAATGACTCCTACAAAATAATTCTATCTGAGCACGAAAAGGCTCCTTTCCTACCCAAAGAAAGCAGGAGAGTTTACTGATTCACAAAATGGATCTCTACAGGGCTAAAACAGGAAATGAAGTGATGGGAATTACATGAATCATGTAGGTTGAATCTAATATTTTGTTTCTAAAAACCTAGGAAAAATTATGAAACAATGGTGTGTCTCATGCTTACAAAGATTTATAATTCTGTTTCCTCAGAGGAGGAAATCCTATCAGCACCATTTTACATTTGTAAAGAGACAGGTGTGAACACCTGTGACGTTTTTTGATCTGTGCAGGACCTTGAACTGGTCCTGATGAATGATGATTCATTCATCATCTCTTTGACAAAGATATTCTAATTTCAGCTGAAATTCATAGAGTCATGGAATGGTTTGAGTTGGAAGAGACCTTTGAGATCATCTAGATCCTCAGGTTCCAACGCCCCTGTCATGAGCAGGGACACCATCCACTCAGCCAGGTTGCTCAGGACCTCATCCAACCTGGCCTTGAACACTTCCTGGGATGGGGCTTCCACAACATTTCTGGACAACTTGTTCCAGTGCCTCACCATCCTTGAAGAATTTCCTACCTGTGTGTGGTAAGGACTATTAGTGGATTAAGATGCCAGTGGCACACCATGTAATGACTTCTTCACAAACCTTATTCCTACACCACTAAAGAGCAATTCAGCGGAATTGTTGTGTATCATCAAATATCAAGTTATTGCCAGCTTTCCAAGACAAGAAAAGGCTGTCATAATGGGCACTACTACAAACACAGACCATATGGACATGAAAAAATATAGGGATAATTAAGCTATATTGGTGTTTTATCAGTTTTTACTGGTGCTACCAGAATCTGCAGGAACTATTTTGGGAAAAGAAAGACTTAATAATTTTAGGCTTTTCTGAAATTTAGGGTGTGTTAATTTTCATTTATGTCACTGCGGCTCTTGGCTTCTCTTGGTTATTATATATTTAAGATTGTCATCACTGTCAGAGTAAACAAGTGACCCAATTCAGCTTGATCTTCACCTTTCACCCACGTAAAATTTCAAAAGGAGACTCATTGTTTTTGCATGTGTCGTAACCCTGTAATTATGAAGATATTCAGTAGCAAATTACTTCCATGGCTTTTCCCCTCCACTCTCAGCAGTTGAAAGCATTCCTTCAAGAGACATTAAATAGTCTCAATTTCGCTGTTCTTCTGAGGATACCATACTAATGAAAATATACACTAAAGATTTTTTTCTGAGAGAGAAAAACTGTTAAAGTCAGTAGAAGTAAATAGTTGCACATTAATAGTTACAATTTAACATGCATTCCTTTTATTTGTCAATACCTCATTAATGTTGGAAAGGTACACACGGGGGAACATCTCATAACTTTGAAGAAGATCCTGCATGCACAAAAAGTGTCTAACCATGAATTACAGTAGTTTTTCTAGGATCCTAGAGACAAACTGTCATATATGGTAGTGGCTGTCATAGTGTGGGGAAATAGCGGGGAAAAAATAGTTGACCAAATTACAGAACATGTCAACATATGTCCTGTGAGAGAAGTGGTGTGATAAAATGCTAGGAACTTGATTCCTGTCTCTACTATAGTCTATCAACCACCAAAAGAAATTAACCTAAACTTAAATATATTGGTTAAGAAATACTGTCACTGTTTATACATATTGTGACATGGATGTTCTGGCAATATGTGTAGAAAAGGCTGTTGTCCAGCCTCTCAAACCAACAGCTAAAACACATAGTGGGCTCTGTGATATTTGTTGTCTCGCTGAGCCTCAAGTAGTTGACTTGTGAATGCATAATCAGTATGACATTTTGGAAGGCTGCTTTTATTTGCAGTATGTTTTCCTATGCTTGCCAGTTCTGAAGATGAAAGACAACCTGACAGTATTTTAAATAATAAGCTCTTTGATCAGAAAATATATGAAACAACCTTTTTCTCCTGACATATTTTCGGTGAATTTGTCTGAATACCATAAATTGTGTATCTAAGAAACAGGCTTCAAGCAATTCCTTTGAGTTCCTGCTCTGTTAATAAAACCTACTTTTATTGACAGGGTTAAGCAAGTTAGCCAAATGCTGGAAAGCTAGGATGACAGCTGATGTTCCTCTTTTCATAAATCTACAATTTCAAGTCTTTTTGCAGTGGGGCAGACAGAATAATCTGGAGTCTGACATTGTTCATGCGTTGGTCAGGCCTAGAAATACTGGTCTAGAGACTAAGTATTAGGGTTCTCTGACTTAACTGGTTTGAAGCCAAGGAAGCAACATTAGAGGAGATAAATAACATAAACAAGGTGTGTTGCAGCTTATTGAATAGAATGTCCATTGTGTTTTGCTAAATGTTAATATTACTCTATTACATTACACTGGAAGACTTTGCATACTTGCAGTTTTTAACAGCACTAGGCGTTGTCTTAGCTGACATGGCTGACCATTAAAATTTTTGTTCTACTGCTGCCAAGAAGGGACTGGTTTAGAGCAAGCTATATTTCAAGTAATTGCTTTCTGATGAGGTATAATAATGGGATTATGGAATACAGGTAATTCAGATTCAGGCTGATTTCATGCGTCTCAGCCTTTTAAAACCAGACTAATTAAGCTCTATATAAAAACAACACCGGCAGAATTTCTTGAGTTGATCTCTGTTCTCATACCTTTCATTTATTTGCAATTAATTATACTGTCTTTACATACTGGCAGGAAAAAGTGTGTAATTTCAAGAATTCCAGCTGATCCAGTGGTATTCTCCAGCTTCCAAAAGTGCCAATGGGTTCTCATCGCACCACTGACAGCAGAGAGGCCCTCTATCAGAAGTGATGTTTTGCAAAGCTGTGGGGAAAAAAGAGGGTGCAAGGAACCTTCCCTTCCTGAGAAATATTCTGCATAATGCTGATGAATGAGAAGGAAGAAATAACTGCAAAATGGGCAAAAGATCTAGCTCCAGGCTTTGATTGATGACCACAGTTTTTTTGCAGTGTAGATATTTCTTTGTGCTGTCTTCTTTGGCTCCTGATCCTCACCACACTCCTGATTCAGTGACCATGGCACTGCTTACAGTGGTGTACCTGCCCTGCCTGTGTCCATAATGCCACAGGGACTTTATTATATTGAAATGCAGTGATGTTCAACCCCTGCATGACCTGGGACTCCAGTACTGGCTCCCAGACTGCTGCAGGGAGCACTACTGATCTGAGATATTCCACATAAGTGCTTTGTTAGCAAAACAGACAGCAGTAAACCTCCACCCAGCCACTGACCAGCGTGGGGACAGGATAGTCAATAGGCTAAGCTGAAAACCATGGACTCTGGAATAATGTAAAGTTTTATTTTTTTCTTTCAGGATTATACAGACTGTTCAGTTGAAGGTTGAACTTGAAAGTCTATGATTTTGAGTAGGTTATAGTGCAAGCATGGATTCAATAAGAATGGCTAAGGGGCTTTAAAATTCCTTAGATGTAAGGAGTGCTTATGGACTTGACTAGATGTATGATCTGTTTGTGTTTCCTTAACCTCTCCACATTCCCCACCCACATGAAGATCACCTCTGTTCTTGTAATGGGACTCATCCCCAGAGATTAGGTTTAGGCTGTATAATTTTTTGGCTGCAATTTCCTTGATGTCTCTACAAAATTCAGAGCCTTGGTTGTTTGTACTTCCATGTCAGGTGTTTTCACTCTTCCCCATTCATTTGGTTTTGCAGAGCTCAGATGCATCAAATTCAAATCAGTCATGTGTAGCATTTTAGCATTATAAAGTTACCTAATTAACTTAAGAGAGATGCTAGAATCCAAAAATGCATATTTTGGCAAGGGTTAAAAATCTCAAAAGCTACATGCCAATTCAAAGTGTATTTGTGTGCAGATTTATCTGAGAGTGGCTTGGCACTAAAGGATTTTCCATTGGCGCTAAAAGAGCCACTGCATGCCAAGAAAGTAAATATCAAACAGAAATGTGCCAGTATTTCCTGCCAGTCTCACATTTTTGAAACTTTTTCCATCCTCCATGCCATTGATTTTTGATATGCTCCCAGGCTTCCTAGGGAAAGGCTTTTGAGTTTCACCCCAGGATGCTGAAAGTCTTCTAATTTGAATACTAAAAATGTTAAATGAAAAAAGACCCCTCCCCCTTCTGACACCCCCAGGAAAAATCCCAGAATATTTTCCTGTGAAATGTTGGGAGACTTCAAGGAGTTTTTCAACCATCCAAAATACACAGCAAATAGAATGTGACATTTTATCCAACATGTGCACAAACAAGTTGGTAAAGCCTCTCTGCCTCTTTTTGGGATCTCTCAACCATACACTTCTGATTGTATTGCATTACTGATTCCTGTGTCTCAGTTTCCCACATTCGGCATTTTAATTTTTTTTTACTCATTCCTACTCTTGGAGCTTTCTCCCTGCTCCTGCATGAGAAGTTCCACCTTTGAAACCCTGTCCTTCGAAGACTCTTTCACAAGTTGTCCTCACACCATTGACCACTGAGTCCTGGGGCTGGGCTGCATTTCTCTGTGCCTGTGTTGCATTCTCAGACCAGGAGTTCTTCAGTTCTGGAAGCAGATGGCATTGATCAACCACCCAATCATTACATTTGTTGCAGGACACCCTTCAGTCACAATGTGATCGTGTTTAACAACATGTCCTGTACCAAAACCGTAATAAAAGTGTCCAGAATTTACTTCTTGGCCAATTCATTGGATGAAAAGAGGAACTGTCATAACCCACAATTTTACATATTTTATAAAGCCTAGACTATTTTGTTTCTGTTTCTGGTTTGTTTGCTAGCCATAATAACATTTTTTCACTATTGTTTATAATGCTGTGTACAAAACTCCTTTATTTCTTAGTAACCTACTTGGCTTGCCTAACTGCAGTGTTCAAACATCTGTCAGGTAGATTTTCTAGATTCTGGACATGGTACATCATGGAAAAATGCAGTGAAAATAAAAAATACTTTTGCCTTATTGTTAAGGAGCTTTAAAAGCATATTGCTTGAATTTGATACTAATATGAAGTGGTTTTGCCTCTTAAAGATTATTTGGTTCATTACAATTTTTTAAGTTCTCTGGTAACCAATAGAGCCTAAAGATGGGATGAGTTTCTTGAAGTTGTGTGATGCAGAGAAAGGAATAACTGCTGTCATCATCCATGAAGGCCCTTCTCACCTGACATTCCTATTGGCACAGGAGACATAATCAGAAATAATTACCACATGATGCAGTAAATGACTATTATTTAGAAGCAACTTACACATAAATAGAGAGAGCTCCAGCTCCAGAGATGCTGGAGCTGGGCAATAGGAAATGCACAGCTCGGGAACCTCAATGAAGCACAGGGTTGAATGGAGGCTCTGTGTGTGCACATTTATCTGTACAACCACATGTACACATTTGAATTTACTAAGAGAAAGAAAGAGACTGGAAGGGTGTTGTGCAGTAGAAGCTGAAAAGAATTTTTAAAATTTAAAAACCCAACCGAAACAAATGAAATTATATGCATAAGTCTGTGTTGATACTAGGAAAAGAGTATATGCACAAACAATACAAATCAGATTCAGGGTTCACTTTGTGTATATGTTTTATAAATTAAATACAGCGTTCTGCTCCTGGGTCTGAACTGTAGATCTCGATTGCACATTCTTTTCTGGAGTGAACTCACACCACACAGGGGCAGGGGGCTGCACAGAGGGGTGGTGGCAGGGAAATACCCTGCTACATCTGGAGGGAAAATGCTGCCTGAAATCCGGGGTGCTGCAGGGTTCTCCCCAGGTCGTGGTACTGCATATCCCAGGGTGGGGCTGGGCATGGCCTGTGTGTTCCTGGTGCTGAAGGTGTTGCTCAGGTCAGGCCTTGCCTCTCAGAGGGTGCATGGCCAGATGCCATGGCTTGGGGCTGTTTGGGAATGCCAAAGTGCATCACTGGGACTCCTAAAGGGCCACAGCCATTGGCCTGTTTCAGTGACCATTTACTGCTGGAATGCTTTAAGGCTCTGTGATCAGCAAAGTCTGTGAAAATAAGGCAATAAATGAAATGAAATAAAATGAAATGAAATGAAATGAAATAAAATAAAATGAAGTAAAATAAAATATGCCCCAGACTACTATTTTTACAAGCTTCTGGAGTGAGAAATGAGTGAAGTCTTTCTACTAGAACAGTCATATCTTTTTAATCTGTGCCCCTGGAAGAAGACAAATTGAAAGACTGAAAGACTCCTTTTACCCTTGTGTTCCTTGTTGACTTTTATTTAAAATTTCACCCCAAATATTATCTGAGTACAAATCAGTGTTGGTGAATTAATTTTTTTTGTTAACTGCCCCCGCTGAGGACCTCCATCATTAGAAATCACCATCATAAAGCTACTTTAGTTCAAATCCTTACTGTAAAAAGTCAAAACTGCTGTAAGTCATGTTTTGTATATAGTGATTCCTTAGCCTTGCCCAAAACTGGAGCAAAGAGCCTCACTGAAAGGCCAGGTCTCAGTGATGAATTTAATTTTTTTTAAAGCTATATAATATGGAATAACAGCATGAAAAGAATCCCACCAACCATAAAAAAAAAAGAACCTGCATTCACTCACGGAAGGAACTGTGCAGCAAAACCCTTGACACAGACACAGGGTGGTGTCACTGCACCTTGCCTGTGTGAGGAGGCTCTGCAGCTGTGCTCTCAGGGAGTCCTTTCCTCTCCTGTGAGGTGCTGTGTTTTCACTACTGCTTTTAGAACAAAGGTGAGCAAAGAGATGACAGCCAGTCTCAGCTGCATCAGTTCAGGGTCTGTGGCAACCTACCCACACTGAAAGTTAATGCTGCTGACAGTGTCCATGAGAAAGCCCTTGGGCAGGTTTCTTTCCTAAAGGTAGATCAGAGGAGGTAGATCACAGAAAATCTGTGAACACACAGGTGGCTTAATCCACATATAAGCAATGTGTTCTCTCTTTTCCAGTGGGTACAACAAACTGATCAGGCATAGGTTAAGCTTCTCCTCAACAGGAGACTATAGTAAAGGAAAGAAGAAATGTGTTTTTCTAAAAAAAGTGATATTTGATATAAAAAAATTGCAGGAAAACAATTATGCTGGTTTATATTCTGTTGGAATAATTCACTTGTTGCTACCCAGCTTGTTAGCATAATTGGGCACACGGTAACTTATGGTTGGCCTCTGCTGCCAATCTCTGTTCTGTAATACATTAGTTTCAGGTTGCTGCCACAACATACTACTCATTAAAACTAGAGATCTTCCTAATTTTAATGGAGAAAAAGTACCCATGCTTATGAACTGTAAAAGTTTTGAAGCCTTTATTCAAAATAGACTGAGATAAAGAGAAGTCATGATGCAAGAGATGGAGATGGAAAGCAAAACCCTGTCTTGCCTCATTAATGGACATGGCTGCTGTGCGAGTGACAATATTTTGGTCCCAGATAGCATTTTGTTTCCAGAAATAGTGAACTCAGGCTTTCGTGCTCAAACAGCCTCAAATAGTCTGTAACCACTGGTCTTGGGTGTAAAAGCTTTTCACATCAGAATAGTTTCTGTGATTCAAACAGGTATAGGTAGCCCCTGCCATGGTTTTGAATGTTTATATAAAAATCAGATGGGTTAATGCTCTATTTCCAGTCAAATGTTGAGAGGCAGTCTCTGTCTGGGCACTACATTATATGAATAGCATCATAGAAAGGTGTTTTATTCATGCAGGTGCTCAGGAAAAGATACAGTGCATGGCTGGAGCTGAGGAACGTGTCTCCAATTGCACCTTTGAACGTGGGACCCCTGGCAGCCCTGCCAGCCCCAGCCTTCTAAATCCATCATCCTGTATCAATTACTGCTCATTAGCAGACTCTGGACTACTCTGTTCCCAGGGGAAATGGGGGAGACAGTGCACTGTGTGGATAGATCCCTAGCCACAGGACCTCAGGGAGAAACCAGCAGGGTGAGTCCCATGCTCAGCATGTGAGAATTCACAGCTCTGATTATAGACTCTGTCTATAAGACAGACTGCTCTGGTTAAACACAGCTTTTCTCTTGGGCCTTGTAAATCTAAAAGTGCTGTTTCTGTTAAGAAATATTGAAGTCAGACACCTTCACACCAGAACTGACTTGCTGGGAAAATTGAAGCTTGAGCTAGAAGGAAAGATCTTCTGTCAAAACCTGGAAGAAAATGAGAGGGAAGCTGGCAGAACGGAGCTGGTACCTAGCAAAAAAAGCTATTAAGTGTCAGAGTCTGGGGCCGTGGGCAGCTGCTCTCTGCTAACACTTTCTAGCTATGTCCTTGCTATGGAATTCAAAGGGGTAATTTTAAAAGGTTCCTTAACAGTTTTAGTTAAATATAAGCTAAGGCACTTTGCTTGCCCTTCTTCTCATTAGGTTACCATGCAAGGATGATGATTTGGGGTGTTGGTATTAATTGCTGCTGTGCACTCTCACCTCTCTGTGGTGAGTCAGCTTCCTGATATCAAACCAGGAGGAGAAAAAAGGCTCATTTCAGCCACTGCTCACTTACATGAGCATGCCAGGAAGCAGGAGACTGTGTCTGCAGGCTTTTCCTGCAGTAGCCTTTTGGAGAGCCATGGGAACTCCTGGGCAGCTGAAGCACTGCTCAGCACAAAGCTCTGCAATAGGACATCAAAAGGACTTACCAGTATCATAGGAGAAGAAAAAAATCCACTCACAAATCCACTTCAACACAAAGTCTGGGAACCATGGAACTAGTTTATCCCACTAGATTTCCCTACAATGCCCACAGGTACCTTTATGCTTGATTCCTTTGACAGTTACAGGGGTGGTAAGAAACAGCTGGGCAGATGGCAATACATCAGTCTGACTGGTTTTGCTCCAGAATTTTCATGAGGAAGTAGGGAAAGATTCAGGTCTCTACTAATTTGCTTCTATATGCAATTTTATGGGTGCAGCTGCTAAAGTGAGATACTTCACAAGTCTGAAACCTCAGAAGACTTAGAGATCAGACATTTCATTTGGAATCAAGCATCTATTGAGGCAGAAATCCATGTTCAAAGGCTTTAAAGCACTATATGCTGTAGTAATGAACAGGAGAGAAAACAGAAGGAAAAATCAATCAGAGACCATGCCTGTGTTAAGCCAGGTGTTGATAGGAAACCACATAAATTTCCCCTTATATTTCCATAGCTAAAATACAGCTTTATGCGAAAAATTGTGTATTAAATCACACCACCTTGTGTGGTCACATGGATTATTATTATTAGTGTGTCTGTTACGTTGTGGGGTTGCTTCTGTTTAGGTATATTTGTTTACAGAGTATGTAAGAAATTTGTCCCAGAATTAGGGTCCCACTGAACAGGGTAATGTATCAGCAAGAAAAAAACCTGTGCTGGCTGGATACATCTTGTTAGCTGAGACAGCACTTGGCACATTATGAGTTAATACCACTACAGTCACGTTATCTAGTCCTACTTTAAATCACTCAGTGAGGTCAGAACAGCTGAAGCCTGTGGACATGGAATCACAATTCAGTGTGATACAGGAAAAATGGGTTACCAAATGGAAGTTCATCGTGGGAGCTGCTGTAGCTCAGGGGTGTCCAGTCGTGTGCTGTACCCTACTGCATACTGTCTACATTTTTTCTGTGACTATATTGCCTAACACCTTCCTACAGCACATGTTGAAATTTAAGAGAGTCCAAGGCAAACTTAGAGGTGTTGATACCTAAAAGCAAAGCAGCATAATTCAAAACAAAAAGAATATACACATCTTTAGCTGAATGGGAAATAAGTGGAACAAACAGTGGCTTGAACTCTTAGGAAGAAGAGAAAATAAATATGATTGATCTGGAAAAAAAAGAAACTATCTGACACTTCTTTCATATTACACACAAAAATAAATCACAAAACTTGGAAAAAAACTGCAAAATACATGAACTTTTATTGTGGAAAAGACAGCACCTACTTCGATGTTTCAGGAACTTTGTTTGGTCCTCTCTTCAGTAAAACATTGTTAGCTTTGCACTGTAGAAAATTTGGAACCCAGTCTGTCTCTGCATAATGATCTGTTATAGAGGTTGCAGAATGTCAGAGTGCTTCTATTTTAGTACTTAATGCAAAGACTTATCTTCCCAGCTAGAAAAGACCTTTGATTTTCTAACGAATGTCTCAGATGATCTGCGAACTAGTGGGTGTGTTAGTAATCACTTGAGTTTTTACAAGTGGAACAATTCCTTTAGCCAAACTGAATGAGGGATGAAGGGGAGGCGAAAAACCTTCTTAATCCCCTCACACTTATTCCCACCAACGAGAGAGGGAAAATCTAATTTCCTAATCCCCCCCACCCTAGCCCCATGGAAGAAAGAGAGAGATAAACAGGGACAGAAAGATCAAAATTCTCTGATAAAGTATTAAACAGTGATGCTGAAAGATTTTAGATATTTGGTTCTTTGATTCACAGAAAAGAGCCAGAAAGACATGACCAGCCAGGTAAGTGATCGCTGGATTTCGGGTACCCTCAAAAGTCACAGCTCACAGCTCATTTCTTTATTCTTCATCTCACAGCATGGGGCCAAACCCCTGACATTTCCATTCTGGCTTTGCCTTCCAAATGTTCTGCCTTACCCAATGCAGGAAATTCTGTACACCAAGAAGTTTTACCATGAAACAGAGTCTCATAAGGAGTTGTCATGAGAGATTTCTGCAGGAACGACTGTCATTAACGGCAGCGATGTTGAAGACCCAAGGCAGCCTTTCTGTGGCAAACAAGGGACTTTAAAAAAAAACCTACATTTGAAAATGTTGTGCTGTGTCTGGAAATAGTGAGATGTGGCTGCTACCAAGGTTGAAAATCCAGACACTGCTGTTAATATACTTTTAAGATTAGAAGTCCAAGAAGAGCACACACAAGATTAGGCAACAATGAAATATAGATCTAATTTTTACTTTTCAGATACTAAAAGCAACTGTAAAAATGTTATTTCACAAGGAAAGAATGTTCATTAATCACTTTGGCATTATCCAGACAGTAATTATACCCTAGCTATGCAAGGTAATTATAATTACACCAGGGGAAAGGTCTCTGTCAAAGCCATAATAACTGGCTCTCTGTTACACAGCTGCCCATCTCCATAAAACACAGTAGAAAGTGCAAATACTTGTCCAGTTGACTTCTCTCTGTGGGGAAAAGGGAACAGTAAGAGGCAAGTCCTCACTGAGAAGGGAACAGAAAAACCCCGTGTCTACGATGTCTGCCTGGAGCAAAGCAGTCACTTTGATGCCCAAACTGCTGAGTTTTAGAACATAATAGGACACAACAGATTTTCAGGCTGCAGTCATGGCTCAGGAGCACTTCTCTTGCTCAGGTGTTTTCAAGCTTCTTCTCAGTCAGAGAGTAGAGCCACACACATTTTTAAGGAAGGAAAGCTGAAGCTGAAGAACATATTTTTATGAAAAAAGGTGGTCACGTGTCAAATCCCCAAGCCCTCAGAGCACAGGGGGCCCTGCTTCTGTGTTTTAAAATACTTCCATAGTGTGGCTCTGGTGCAATGTGTCCTCTGTGATGCCTTCCAGGAAGGCTGCAGCACCCCTGTGACACTGCAGGAATTATTGGCACACTCCTGCATGCCACAAACCTCTCTCTGCAAGCTGGCTCATCAGTTTTCTGGTTGCCTAAAAGCTGAGATTCTTTTCTGAACTTACAAAGTCAGCCTTGTGATACCTTATGGTCATTAAACAGAACATCACTGGCTAGAGGTAAATAAATACCCTGTATCTTAGAGAAAACACAGTTCTTAGTGGTTTCTCTGGAGTTGACTTTTTTCTCCCCCCCTGGGAGTTGTCCTCTGCCTCTTCCCCTGCTGAAGTCTGTTTTGGGGTGTGCCCTAAAACTATATAATAAAAAGATGTATTATTACTGGCAAATTCCCTGTGAACAATCATAACAGTGGATGATTTTAGGCTTGCACTAGCAATGGCAGCTACTAGCAGAATTCAGTAACTGTTAAACTTTTCAAGTTTCATTATTTGCTGACCTGAATACATTTCTTTCCAGGCAATTAAAATTCTGCTGTAGAAATGCTTTCAAGTACCCCACTTCACTGTGATTTTTATTTGAATGGTCATGTTTGCAAAATACAAATGAAACCAGAAATATATGTAGCATATATAATATATAGCCTTCGTAAAGCCACTAAGAAAAAGTACTATATAACATAAGTGTTAGGCATTTCAGTTGAGGAATATTATAAATCCACAGCTGAATGAATCTTCCAGAAAAGTTGCAATTATTTGGATTTGTGAAGCCACATCGCCTTTGCTTGTTCTGTTGCATCTTGCTATTTGTTTTCCACTTATCTTAAGAGTTGTGGTTTACAGCAATACTGGTAGAAGTAAAGAAAAACTTAAAAATTCCTATATGAATGGATGTTTCCAACAAGATCTGTAGCAGACACATTTCTGGGCCCATGATGAAATTTCTCTGCAGCCTCTGCTCCTGTGTATGGGTATTAAGACATCTGATTCAGGAGGGGTAATTTTGCCAAATTACTTGACCACTGTTTTGAAAGCTGATGGTATTGAGTATTTTTTCTAAGTTCATGAAACTGAAGAAATATTGCAGCAGATTTGCAGTTTCTCTAAACTAAGTGGTTAACTCCTGGTCCTATTATTCACCAAGATAAACCTAAAAATGTGTTTCTTGACATTACAGAAATCCAAGGACCAGCTCAAAACCTCTAAACATATTAATCTCTAAATCACAGATTAATTTACTTTTTTTTTTTTACCTATTTGAGTACTTGAGGCTGACAGTATAACTTAAGTTACCAGAGGGAATGAAGAGGAAGTAGCTGGGGGTACAAATTAAGCTAACGATAGTTTGGAGACAAACCACAACTTAAGATGTATTTGCACCAAGGGTTCTGCATAAAGCAGCTGTCGATCTTGGGAGACATCTATTTATCCCCGAGGAAGAACATCTCCCACGGTTTCCCAGAGGCAATGTGGCTCTGTGAGCCCTTGAAGATGAGGATGGAGAGCTGGGGACAGCAGCACTGACCACCTTCCTGTCCTGTGTGATTTGAACTTGGCCAGTGTTTTAAGCGTTTCTCAGTTCTCAATAATAACAGTAACAGCAGTGACAGAAATTACCCCTTTAGCAATTTCTGGAGAAGGAAAGACATTTCCCTATTTTGCTTCTGCACAGTGATAATCCTTTTTTCATTTCTAATATATTCTTCTTTGTATATTACATTGAATAATGAGTGACAAACGGTGGTAGACACATCTACTATGGAGATTAATAACATCATTAATAGTTTTGAGAATGACACCTTTGCATTCAAAACAGTTTATTATGTTAACGTGCCATGTCATGTTCTTTTCACTATTGTGCTCAGCCTTTCTTTCTCTTTATCTCTCAGTGTTTTTCACAACGTGTGAATTGCCCTAAGTAAGGCTTTGATCTTGCAAATGTGTGCAGATTATTTATCTAAAACGAGCCATCCTCTTACATCCAATTAAACTACTCCTTGTAGAAATTCTTTCCTAAGTATTTGCTGATCAACGTTTTAAATTTGCATCGGAGGAAGGACAATGTCTCACTCTGTGTTTGCAAACCCAGTTGGATCCAGTTTCTGATTCTGTGCTCTAGTGACATATACACGAGGTTGAACCCATCATGGTATATACTAATGATAAAGTATTTACCCATCCAATTGGCAGATATTCTAAAATACAATTTTTTAAAGAAAGATTTTATGTAATCGGGGAACGTGCCTGATGTTTGCATTAACAATATTAAGTATTTGCACATAGAAAATAAATAGTTAAATTGGTCATAAAATCAAATGTATAGTAGATCTTTCCGAGGGGCTCTATATAGGCTGATTCACTGTGAGTAAGCATCCATAGCTGTTTTTCAGCACAGCTTTCCTTTGGTGGCAAATAGACAAGATTTTCTTTGTCTCTTTGTTTCAAAATTCAACATTTCCATTACTTATTGCTCACCCCTGACACGCTGTCCCTCAATTCTAGTACACAAGGTCCCTTATCTTTTTTCCCTCTTTCCATTGCAGCTAGTGACACCCCCCAGGGGAAAACCATTAGCAGGTAGAAGTCTGAGAAATATGTGTATTTGCTTGGTGCCTTTATGGGGGCTAAAAGTGTGGCTGGAATTAAGAGCACCCTTTGATGCTTACTTTTTGTACCTTGCTAGATGTTTCATGGCACAGCAAAAGCAGCTGATGGGGACACAATTAATTCATATTTGGAAGAACATAACTAATAACAGCAAAATTTTGGTTCCCAGATCTGCCTTCAGTTTGTAACTAAGTGGAAACCAAGCACTCATGGAGGTGCCTATCAGTATGTCTACATTTACTTAGAAGCAATTTTTTTCCAGTGTTGCTGTCCTGTGGAATGGATTGTGTTGGGGAGGGATAAGAATGATCCTAGACAAAATTTCCTCGTGTTCACTTTAGGTGGTTGTGACTCACAGGATGAGCACAGGTGATGCAGCTGTGGCTGCTCAGTCAGCTTTGGAAATAACCATTATTATTTAATGAATGATGGAAGTGCCCTGCTTCCCCTGTCATGGCTTAGCACTCCACTCTGCTGGCTGCTACACAAATACCCAACAAAGACTTGTTCCTTGCCTCAGGAGGTTCTTCCACAAATAATAACAAATAGATGTGAGTTATCCCCCTTACCATTGAAAACAATTTCACTTTTCACCAGCTCTCTCCCATCACACACATTTGCTGGGGCCTCCGTGGACCTACAAGCACTGGATTTTTGGAAAATACTCTAAGCATGCACAGTACCTAAATACCAATTTCTTAGCAGACAGCTAATCTCACCTGTAGAAAGCCTTTGGAAAGTGTTCAGCAAGGCTGCAGACCAGGTGCTGTGTGCAAACACAGGCACCCAGGTCATCCTTTCTGGGAGCTGTGGGTATGAGCTGCAGTTTGTGGCAATTCCTGAAGAATTTCAAGGGGGAATATAACAAACAGTCCAAGTATTCATAGCAAGAGCTTTGTTCTCAGTTTCACTGCAATAACAATTAGCAACTAGTTGGCTTTTGGCCACTGAAAATTATATAGCCAACTGCCAAAAAGTAAAATTTTTTCCTGGCTTTATGCTTGCAAGCTGGGTGGCATAGGAGGACTTTGGGAGTATATATAACACCAACCTCTGCAGAATAATGCAAGAACTAGTCAAAAGTGCTTTCTTCACACAGCCAAAGGCTAATTGCCAACCAGCTTCACTGACCTTCATCAAAACTGAGCTTTGTTGAACAGTGACATTTGCCACTGCCTTTCTCTTTTTGCCTGTTTTTCTCATGTTGTCTTTCTTTCTCTCTTGCTCAATTTTGTTTTTATTTTGTTTTGTTCCATGTGTATGCACAAAACTCTTCCTGCTCTAAGAAAATTTGCAGGTAGATGCAAATTCCCCGCACCAGGGCACATTTTAACAGCTGTGCAGGATTTGTTCATGATGCCCAGGACCGGTGCTCTGGGAGATACAGAGGGAATTCCCTGGGCCCTGCAGCTGCCCTGTACTGACTACACAGAGCTGAGAAGTGCTCGCGGCTGGATCCTTCCACCCCCAGGACTATCAGGTCCTCAGAGAAGATGCTTTGGTTGCAGATGTCTCCTTTTGCAGTCGTACCTGTTTGCCCGGATTTCCCCCTCCCCGAGGCGAGGCTGCCTCATTAGCAAGCTGGCAGCTTTCAATCCATCATCCTCAGTTCCAGGCTGAGAGCTGAAAACATGTAACAAGCAAATAGAAGTTTACGACATTATAATTGCAAATATTTCTGCTTTGTTTTCATCTCAAGAAGGAGAATTTTGGAATGAAAGGAGATCAGAGGCTTGCCAATGCGTGAAGTTTTATGGGCTTATGTCCCAAAATTATAACACCAGTCACTTAGGAGCTACATCAGTGCTTTGAATGCTGCTTAAAACCAAAGCAAATTCCAAATAAAAATAATCTGTTTCTTTAGTAAATAGCTAGTACTAGAATAGATAATATCAGAATTGCCATAATTAACATCTTTGTAAAATGTAGAAGTTACAGAAATGAAAGCTATATGGAATCTATACTTCAGTAGAAGTGTGAGCATTTACACATGTGTCTAAAAGAACAGACAAAAATTTGTTAAGTCAAACACTCAAAAATGAAGACAGTCAGGTTGCCTATGACCTTCTAAATATTCTATTTTTTAATGCACTTAACTGTAAATATAATAGCTCAGAACAAGTTTCAGCAACCCCTGAGGCAGACTGAGTTGCAAGTTACCCTGCTTTTGTCGCAATCTTCTGTTTTTCCTTGGAATTCCACAGCTCACATATTCAATTATTGTGTGAGGACTTCAGCTGTCTTTTTTCTCCTCCTATTGAATATGGATAAAATTTTTGGAGTTTGAACCCAAAAGTCTTAAAAAACATTTAAAACGCACAGTTTCATTCCTTCAAACCACTTTCTTACTTATAAGCCAGCTATTTGAGGCATAACTTGCACCTTTTAAAGATGAATATCACCTTAAGCACTGTGAAAATTAGATAGTAAATCCAGCAGGCACTATGTAGGCACCAGAATAGAAGTGCTGGTATTTCACACCAGTTTTTCAGTGTGGTGAGAATTTGTAACTTCCATTAACTCAGTAAGCTTGTAAAGGAAGCCTGAAGCTATGTTTTTGTTTTAATGGAATACAGGTTGGTATCTTTATGTGGCAAGGCACATTAAATCCATTTAATACTGAGACTTTTTTAACACTGAGATATCAAGACAGCTAACTAGAGAGCAGTAGCCTTGTGAAAATACACCCAATATTTGCAGCAAGGGCATATACAGTAAGGTCAAGATGGGAACTCAAATCTCCTGAGGCAGTAAACAAGGCTGCTTGCTATCAAATCAAGCTAAAACTTCTATTTTTTTGTCACTAGTCCATGAGGTGAAACTTTGCAAACTGCCAAGTCAAATATTTTCAAAGAAGCAGCAGGTTAAGTTCAGAGGAACACAAATGATGTTTATTTTAAATGTCTGATAGCTTCAGTAACCTCAGAATAACTTAGCTTGCATTCTGGGATCACTTTTCTGCAAGGGGGCAAAGTTGCAAACAGTATAAATTAAAAGCGGTAAAAATATTTATTGGCAACCTAAGTTTTTAGGAGCACAGTTTTATATGTCTCTGTTTGCATAGCTTCAGCATAAATGGGGCAATATTAATACCACAAGAAGGTCTGTTTGCATGCTGCTCCAAGAATTTTCATGCAAAGGAAAAAACGCTTGCCTTTGCTATTATTCTTTATGACCAGAAATCCTGGCTAGCTTAAAAAAGTAAAGGTTTTTTGAAAATGTTTATGTGATATTTTTTTTGGGGTGATCTTAGAAAGGAAAGATAATTACTTGGAACATCTGCTAAAGCTTCATATTAGGATAATCACATTAATCCTATTTATGTCCATAAAGGACATCTTACCTGAGCTCATTGTTTTTTGTGGGACAGCACTTACCAAGTGTTACTATACTCACAGTGCAGCTGTGGGGCTCCTCTGGGCAGAAGAGGGATGGGGCTGTCTCTGTTTGGACAGAAAACTTGCATTTGTCCTTGACCAGCTAGAAACAGCCTATACACCTTGGTCAGTCTCTGTCTTGCATCTTTCTCCAGATCCATTTTTCCTCGATGGTGCTCACCTCTTCAGCCAAACCCAGCTGGCAGAAAGGAGCACCCACCAGGCCACTGCCACCTTGTACCAAGCTGGGCAAAGGGGCTGCTTGCACTGAGCCAGTTTCCTATTCCAGCTCTTCAGCAACAACTAAATTCAAACTAGTCTGAAAGCAGGCAGAGATATCTGCAAACTTTTGGTGAGAGTTCTCCTTCCTGTGCAGTACCAGTACAAAGAAATGTACAACAAAACAGGGCTGCTGGGTCAGGAAATTCTATTTTTTGCCCCTCCACATCAGCATCCGTTCAGAGGTCGAAAGAATGGAAGAACTGGCTTTCTAATAGGCTCCCACAAGTGCTACCCAGTCTCCTGACATAAGGCTGTCACTACTTAGCCAGAAAATAAACATGGTTTGGCTTTGGTAAGTGCTGAGAACACGTCTTTCACTGATGCATCCCCATGAGCCTGTTGCAACACTGATAATGATGCACAGGTCTGCTGCACTGGCTGCTTTCAAACTTTCAGCTTGCCCATTTCACTGGCACTAAATAAAAAATTCTTTCTTCAGAATACACAATCATGTGACCTGAAAATAAAACTGTTCAGTTAAATGGTGTTAGGATGTACTTGGGGTAAAAGGTTGTGGTACACCTGAGATAGAGAAGGCAGAAAGAACAGCTGATGACAGGAAGAAAAAGTTGGGGTGAATGCAGAAAGGAAGAACAGAAGCTGGAGAAATTCTGCAGTAAAGATGATACAATACCAGTGGCTGAGAAACAGAAGCTGGAAAAGTGTTTGGAGGAAATGTCTTTGAGATCAGCCTTGCTCTGAGTTCATTCGGTGTGTACGGTGGGCTGAGAGACACAGCTAGGCTGTGGTATTGACACAGTGCAGATGGACTAAGAAAAGGAAAATATTAGAAACTGGGGTGTATTGTCAGAGCAGATCTGCCATGAAGTCCCAGCCAACCACAGATCCATCACTCCTTGTCCTCCGTATCTCATGGTGAGCCAGGGAAGAAACACAAATGGCCTAGATACTTTCTTGGCTTTTGGAGACCCTGTGTCTGAAATAAGGACAGAGAAAGGGATGTTAATTAAGAAACTAAAAAAAAACCCCAAACATCTGTCTGCAAGATTGTCTGCTTTTTGGACTAGATAAGATGTATAATGGCCAAGGTTTCAGAGCAATTTAGCCTGTAGGTGGAGGGCTGATGCTTTGCTTGTTGCCCTCTCTACTATGTCATGGTCAAGAAGTGAGATGTTTGATTTTCCTGAGCAGTGGAGACAGTGAAAGACTGGACTATTAAAGGTTAATGACACATTTACCCATTTGTGGAGGTTCCAAGGTGCTTAACTGAGAAGAGGTTTGCATCCCTCGAAGAAGGAGATGAGTTTTTGGGTGTGTAATGGCTGGTCTGAATAAGGCAGAGGAGTGAACTATCCCCGCCTGGAGGCTACAAACCTCTTTGTGCTTTGAGGCCGATGAGGAACGAGGCGGGAAGGTGCTTTTATCGTGCTAATTGCTGTGCCTTGCACAACTCCCTCGGCTGTACACACCCCGGGAAGGTCTGATGGGGCACTGCTGGCTCAGCTGTGCTGAAGTAAGCCGCAGCTGAGAAGGTGCCATGAAGCACCAAAGAGCCTCCAGGCACCCCCTGGCTCATTTCTGGAGCCTTCCACCACAGGACTGAAAGCTCCCACACAGGGGAGGCACCTGGGGGTCCTCAGCCAGCCTGAGCCACATTTTATCCCATCGGACTTTGTGTTTTGGGGGGTTCTTTTCCTAATTCCAACAGATCAAGATGGATCAAGACCATGACTTTGACCAGTGGACATCAAAACTGCAACAGTCAAGCCTCATCGAAGATGCACTGGTGGTGATTATGTATCTTTCTACTCTTTCCCTTTCTCTTTCTTTCTTTTCCTTATCTAAAGTAATATTTTTATGCTTTCATATTCCCATATTTCTACAGACAATGCTAACTAAAACAGCTACATTCCTGCTTTCCATTGCAACCAAATTGTTCTAAACGAAACCCTACACATACATATTAACAAAAACACATCATCAGGCGTCTTTCCTCTCTAATCTACCCCAATGGATCTCTCAACAAGAATTTGGGTTACTCTTGCCTCTGTGGGGGCGGGTGGTCACCAGGCCAACACTGCCCAGGGCTGGGCTGATGGATACAGGGCAGTGCCATTGTCCTCCCACTGTGGCTGCTGGGGAGGGCAGGTGGGAGGAAACTGGAGCCTCTGATCCACAGGATGATGAAAAGCCTTAAAGCTTCCTCTGACCTGGCTGCCAGGGCCTTTGCTGGAGAAAACAGAGCTCAGATGTTCAAGAAATCATGCTGTGTGTCTATCCAGCTGTTTCTGTGTTATAACAGCCACTTAATTCGCTTCAGTTTTAAGAGTTTTAGGAGTGAAATTGCACAGCAAAAAATGGCATGGGAAGGATTATAGTTCTGACCAGTGAAGTTAACCTGTCATTACTCATACCCACATAAATCCAACTGCTTTTCTATTGGTCACAGAAAGAGATGTATCTATGATGCAGTTACTTTAGTTGTCTTAATGTGACCTATGTGGATTTTTTCTTAGAATTTAGGAAAAAAAAGCTGACCTTGTTTTGCTTTGGTCAAGATAAATCAATAGCCTTGAAATTTGGAAACAATATATATTCGACCACACAAACTAATAAGGCACCAGTGTTTCAGCAGACATTATAAAACATAAAATTAGATGGAAAATTGCCTTAAGCCCCTGTAAATTAAAATTGCTCTTTTTATAGCAAAAATGAGCCTTATATAGCAACAAACAATTTTGTGATCTTCATTTAACTAGCCAATTTCATATGGCAAAGAGTATTTATTCATCCTGCTCCAGTGACCTAACCAGCAATTTACAATGTGATGCCTTGCATATTTTCACAGCATTGTAAAAAAATGGGGTTCTGTAGATTTATTTGATCCCTGTTGAAAAATGATTTTTTTACCTCCTTCTAACCAGTGTAAACTGGAAATTGTTCCTAATGTAATTCTCTTGCTTACCATGCACTCATTAATCAGGAAACTAATTAGAGCCAGTTTGCTTACTCTAATTTGAAAAAGTGAAAGTAACATATGTTGACAGTTAATTTGGATTTTTTTTTGTTAACAAGCACACAAGTTTTTATAATGAAATAATATTTGATACTGATACAGAAGAACATGGCCTAATAAATTACAACAGGCTGGGAAAATGCAGTATGTTAATCACTATGGGAATAATAACATAGATCATTTAGTGCTCTAGTTTTTCTGTTGACGATTTTCCATTTTAGCTATTTTTATACGGTATTACAGTGACTTGATTTGGAACTTCTCAAACACACTTCAATACAAGTTTTTAGCATTTTGGAAGTTTGTATAGGCCCAGTGCAACTTCTGAGACTGATTTACAAGAAAAATATTATGCATCTAGGCTCCATTTCAAAAACTTCTCTTGTCTTGGCTTTTTAAGAATGTCAGTATGAATAAAAGGGTGCCAGTGACAGCCTGCAAGGGTCTCAGTTAAAGCTCAGTCTGAAGCCCACCCAGGTCATTTACAGGCTTTGTCCTGAGCTGCTTTGTCACCAGGGCAAGTGACAGCCAGCAGCAGCAGGAGCACCCCCATCTGAGCCACCTGTGAGCCAGGCACTGGCCTTGACCCAGCTGTGTGGGAGTTTGATTGAAATACAGATGTCCCAACATGTGCAATCTTCAGCCTAGTGACAGCAGCATTGGTGACTTCACACAGAGAAACCAGTTCTGGAGGTCTCAAGGAATTATAGACTTTATTCACAGCACCCTGCCAATGCTCAGAAAACATAAACCAAGTAGGGGAAAGTATGCTACAATGGCAACTGGTAGAGCTGGAAGAAGCAGAGACACTCTTGAGTGCAACAGCTTCTCAGCTGCTTGAATAATAATAATCACCTTTTCCCAAAGGACATTGCTTCTGTCCTTAGGCCATCAGAGCCACACCACTGTGCTGATTGCTGGTCCATCTGGGCATCAAAGCAGGTTGAACACAGGCAGGTCCTGTGGTTTGAAGTGCTTCTCCAAACTGAGGCAGCCTTTGGTCTCCTGCCCTGGATAGTGTGCATGGGCTCCTCTCTTGTGCCCCACACTCACACTCAGGGCTCTGACACGCTGCAGGAGTGCTGGGAGCGATGGGCCCTGCTGAAGTACAAAAGGCAGACTGAGCAAAAGCTCTGCACACAGGTATTTTCCAAAGAACAAAGGAAGTTTTTATTAAGAAAGCCATCTCATCTGCAGGAAGAATAAGAACCCCAGAATCTTCAAGCACTTGAGACATCCTCCCATCAGTGTTGGATGGATGATGTGTTCATGGCAGTCTCCTGTGCCTGGCTGTGATGTGATGGGTGAGAGGAATAAGGCCATGGAGAGGGATCCCAGAGGCTCTCACGCTGTGGGCATCACACCCAGCAGGCAGGATGGGGGGAGCAAGAGAGGAGGAGGTACCAGAGCCACTCTTGGCCTCACTTGGGTAAGAGATGGAGCTCTTCCCAAGGCAGTAAGGCAACTGGGGCTTCTCCTTAAGCAAAGCAGCTGTGAGCTGATGGTCACACCATGCCCTTCCAGCCCTACCCAGGACACACCTATGGACTTAACTGGCTGGGACTTGGGATGGCTGCTTAAAAATGTATAACTCCATTTCATTGTATGTTAAAAAATTGAGCTGTACCCACTTAATCCAATAGGCCCAGGATAACACATGAGGCAGAGGTATAGTTGTGCTACCAAATTAATTTAATAAGTTTTTCAGCACAGGTATTTTTAAAAGTACGTTTTTAAAAAAAAAATTTAAAATGTGGAAAATGGAAACTTGCAGTTAAAATTTGCTTAAAAGGAACAAACATTTGAGTTTATCTTTTTTATCTTTCTTGCAAAATTCTAAGATGCTATCTGGAGGAGGCCTGGGGTTGGCAAAGAAATGCATCAGGAAAAATGATACTTCCTAGAGAAATAGAGGAAAAAAGAATCTTTGAATCTATAATGAAGACTTAATCAGAAAAATGTGATTTTTTTTCCTCTCGGAGTATTTCAGCAACTTTAATTTTCACAAGCAGCCACTAGAGGTCAGCTGTGCTTTTATTTTAGCAATATTAGTTCTATGTTCTGTTTTATTCTATATTGGTGTCTTTTTTTTTTTTTTGGTCAAAGTTAAACTCACAAACAAAGTAATTACTGGTCTTCACTTTTGTAAATAAATCCAAGAGTCTACCATGTGAAGGGAAAGCAGGAGAATGTTGTAGTCAAACAAGTTACTTTTACAGAAGTATTTTTCAACATTATGGTGGAAAATCTTCACAACTGTATGGTACACTGATGTAACTATTGATCAGCTGGCAGATATTAGCATGGATCCATTCACTTCAAATACATGGCAGCAGTTTAACATGCAACACTTGTTTACTCTCTGCCAAGGATGTAGGTCTCTTTGAAAGTGACCTGGTTTTCCGACAAATCTTCAAATTTCAAATCTTTATATTCTTCCCTTAATTTTGTTATTTGATGTTTTGAATGACCAGATTTGAACATTTTAGGGCTTTCAGTTCAAACAGGATAAATCAAGCTCCTTGCCTGCATTTCAATGTCCAAGTAATTTCTCAGTTGTCCCACAAGAATCCACAAACTGCCCATGCTTGTTCCCCCCTCCACAAAGTCTCCTTTGCATTGAGAGAGACATGCAAGATTCCTTTCTTCCCGAGTGGGAAATCAAGCCAGTATTGGGATGCTGGACTGCTATCTATGTGGTTCTCTCCATTATTGCTTGTAAAGATTTATCTTTTCAACTGTCCGTGATGAAATATCTTTTGAGTGCATGCATGGCAGGGAAGCAAGTCAGGAGTTTCTAATGAGCTGGCATGTTTTTCAAAGGATTAAAATACTGCTTCCTCTCTAGCTGTGAAATGTGGATTTTTACTTCAGAGCAACATCAGAGTGACCACACAGTGTACAATGCAGCACTACTGTAGCTGAGAATAGAATTTTGACTAAATTTTGTAAAATAAAATTTTATTATAATGTACTGTACTTTAATCCTGAGCTCTTTAGTCTTAACCACAGCAAGGCGATGACTCAGCAAGGATTTAATGACAGCCCCCCTGGGAAGGGCAGGCAGGCAGGCCTGATACTGATTCATTTCCATTGGAATCGCTGTGTAACATCTTGCAGACAAAACTCGGATGAATTACTGTACTTAAGACTGTTTATGTAATTTATTCATTGCTCAGATGCATTACTCTGAATCTGTTCCCTGGCAGTTTTCCCAGTGAATTGGGCATGGCAGTAATTAGGATAACAACACATGCTCTCTTGCCTTCTTAGGCCAGAGAATTACCTGCCATTGCTGCCTTAATCCTCTGCTTTCCTACACTGGATGACAGATCCATGTTCACAGTGTGCACATGTAATGTAGGGGCTCCAAAGGATAAGTGTTCAGCAGGACAAATATCTGTAACATGCCAGCAAATGGAGCAATGGCACCATATGCACTTTCCATTTTGAATAAATCAGCTGTGGTGAAGGTTTTGATTCCCTCAGCTTGTACTACTTAGTATGTGGGGCCAAAGTTGATTAACTTGTTCATCAACGACTTCGATGAAGGGGCAAATGCCTCCTCAGAAAGTTCACTGATGACACAAAGCTCAGAGGAGCTTTGGGTGATTGTCCTGGGTGCTGTGCAGCTCTTCAGAAGGATCTGGGCAGGTTGGAAAAGTAGGCAGATGTGAACCACCTGAAATCCAACAAAGGCAAGTGCAGGCTCCTGCACCTGGGGAGGAATTAGCCCAGGCACCAGCTGGGGGCAATCTGATGGAGAGCATCTCTGCCAAGAAGGACCTGGGGAACCTGGTGGACAGCAAGCTGCACCAGTGTTTTGAGCAAAAGCTTCAATTGAAGAAGGGCAATAAACAGCACAATTGATAATTATTTTTTTTGTCTCAATATCCTGAAGGGAGAACATAAAAGTCCTGGGAAAGCAGAAGAAAAAAAATGAATCATTCAGTTTTCTGCCTCCTCTGTGCTCCTATGTGCAATGCTGCATCCAAAGACAAGATGCTAAACCAGATCCAAGCTGTTTTAATGCTTTTATGAAATTATTTTGTGACAAAAATTCAGGCCCAAGACTGGTGGTGTTTCAAGTGTGTGTGTTTTCCACATCCCTGGGATTCATATTGAGTCTTAGGAAGAAATGGGGCTCTGTTCACTCCAGATATACTGTAAGTACTGTGGTAAAATCATATGGCATGGAGTGTATTATTGTGGTGTGGTCAGCAGCAGCTTCACCTGATAAAAGCTCAGGGACTAGGTTGTCTCTAGTTAAGGAGTGTCTGATCAAAAGGATCCTGTCACAATCACACAGTGACACTGCAGCAGGGGTTGGAAAAGCGTGAGTTGGAGGAAAAAGTAAGATAAAGGTGGTCTTTTACCAGGTAAGTTTGGTAGGACCTACAATATCATCCATTAAAGGAAATGTGTTTTCATCAACTCCTGTCTGAGCTTTTCTGGCAACTTTTTTCAAACTTCAAGGACCTGAGCTTTTCCAGCCAGAGCTTTTTTCCACTCATACTGTCCCATTCAGTCTTAGCTTTCTCAGGCCTGCTTTCCCATTTCCATTGGGTAAGCAATGGTGTGGTGTAAGGTGAAAGGGTTGTAATTTGTTTGTCTCCAGAACAATCACTCTGCTGCTCATTATCTCAACAGATGTTCATCCCAGACCTCAAATGTTTTTCTTCTGCTTAATCATATCTCATGGCAGATCCAGTATTACAGAGCAGCTCATCTGCAGATGCACATTTTCAGCAGACAAATTAAGACATACTAGATTTCCAAACTATATTCCTACCCAAGCACTAAAGCATGCAAAAGAAAGCAGTTTCTTTAATATCCCAGTGACGATACCAAGGGCAGCTTGGGCTACTCTCAGTTCACATCTCCCCTCTTCTTTTGTCATTCATTAAACTTTTGGTTTCATTTTGTTTTGAAGAGATGGTGGTGTGTGCACTACAGATACCTGGCATCCAGAAAGTGGAGGGAGTTTTGTGGAGAAGTTCAGAGGAACTGAGGATATTGAGAGAAAACAGTTGATCAAACAGGATTAGGCTCTACAAATTCAATTGTTTCATGAAACTATTTCTAAGCCATAATTACATCCTCATCATTTACTACAATAGAGCAGGAGAAAGAAGAGTTTGTACAGAGTGATGGCTCATGCAGTATATTTAATACCCAAGAAAAAAGCAGAAGTCTGGCAGGTTGTAGGATAATGTCTCACTGGTGATTAGTGGCTGTTACAGTAATACAGATCAGGAGCCTGAACCCATGTTTGAGAAATAACAGTGATCCAAATTTATGACAGATAATTCAATTTAAGAAGTCCTCATCTTTAAGACCTGACTACTGACTTAGTTCAATTAATGTCTGGCGCTTTTCAGATTATGTATGTGGGATGACTTGTCCACAGGCAGCACAATTGTTCTTGTCAGTGCAATAAAAATGAGAATCTCAAACTGTATCACTTCCTGATTATGAGCCATTTTTTTCTCCCTCTCTGAACTGGGCCCCAGAGGAGTTGTTCAGACACTCTTGCTGCTGGCAGTGGTTAGGCCCTGCAGTCACAGAACAGAAACCATCTCCTCTGACACGAATTTTTTCTACTCTGAGGGTGACTGTGGACTGGCACAGGTTGCCTAGAGTTGTTGTGGAATTCCTATCCTTATTCAAAAGCCAGGACTTGGTCCTTGGCAATTGGTTGTAGGTGGCCCTGCTTGACCAGAGAGCTTGAATGTGGTGATTTCCAGAGCCACTCTTTTATTCTTATCCTCCAACATCAGTGCTCCTTCAGGGAGCAATAACTAAGAGAGGTCTGTAATTTCTCTTCTACCTTCTCTCTTCCTAAGGAAAGTAACTTATCTTTTCAAATAAGCCTTTTGATTCATCTTCCCTAATCATATGGGGCTAGACTCACACATTGGTCCAAAAGAAAATAATTCCTTCACAAACAGTGAAATGTAGAGTATATGAAGTACATTTTAGAATGGGTCTATTTCACAAAATACATTATTTTCACTTGTGCTGGGTATTTAAGGGGAATGAATACTTATAGGGTCACAGATTCTCCTGTCATATTCAGAGTATAAAAGCAGTGGCACCTGGGATGGGATCTGCTAGCCCTTCCTTCCCCCGACCGTCTGCAGCCGTACCACTAGATAGCAGTGTGCAGCAATGAATGCTGCTTCCAAAGGGGCCTTGAAGGAACCAAACACAGCCCTTGCTCCCAAACTGAGAGCAGACACGGGAAAAATGGCAGAAGGAGAAAGCAGAAAAAAGAATCCCCTATTGTTTTTAAACCTCAGATGCTTCTCTCCTGTCTCAGTTTTTGGTTCATAAATGTTCCCTGCACTTGCTGAAAAACAAAGTGCTCTCAAAATCAGCCCCAAGATAAAGGTAAAACAAAATGTCTTTTGTCCTTTGCTTTTTCTTTTGGTGTAGAAAGGCTGCTCAGGTACATCAGTACTTGCCCCAAAGGACACATGAGAGTTAACACTGGATGATGAATCCTACAATAGTTTAGTGAAAGAAGATGTTGATGCTGGAGATGGCAGAAACTTCAAAGGCTGCTGGTGCTGGCCCTGCAGGCTGTGGCTGTTGCCAACATTGCTGCTGTGTCCTGACATCTGCTGTGGCCCTGCTTCACTGTTTCCTCTATGATAATCCCTCAAAGCTTGGTCCCCAGCAGAGAGAGTGGAGCTGGGTTTTTTTAGATAAATACAATGACTTGCATCAGATGTGCATCTATCTTAATTTGCATGTGACTAATTCATCTCACCTTGGCTAAGGACCAGGTTAGATTGATTGGTGAAATTTATTTGTGTTGTGAAAATTGAGTGAGGATCTGAATTCAAAATGAAGTCAGTCTGGCAAAAGCTGCCAGACAGGGCAGCGACCAGTAAACAGCAGGACTGGTGAGTTGAAAAGCATGTCTTAAATCTAAGGAGGGAGAGAAAGTGTGGTGCATGTAAGCTGATTATGTCTCTTTTTACAGAGGAAAAAATTCTGTGTAAAGCTCGGAGGAAATAATTCAGAACTGTACATGTGCTTTAAGTGCTCTTCCTGAGGGTAACGTCATACAATACCTGGTATTTACTGCCTTGCTGTCATCCTAAAACCAAAAACTGTGGTTAACATATTTTCTCTTAAATTTTCTCTTCTCTTTCTTTTCAGGAATTCTGTACTTCTGCAGAGCTCTCTGCCCTGGAGGTCATGTATTTAGAGGGGTGTTGAAATTAGGAAGGACAAAAAACCATGTAAGATGTGGGAATAAGTTGAGATATGGCACTGCTTTGGATGTGTAGTGACATTGCAATGACCACCAAATTTCCTGGGAGGTGGTCCTTTCACCCTACNAAATTTCCTGGGAGGTGTCCCTTTCACCCTACTCCCTCCCCTGGGGGAATCCCTGTGTGCCTCCTGTGTCCTTCCAGACATCCCAGAGACTGCAGCACATTCCTGTTTCTATTCCTGTTCCTGTTCCACCCTGTCATTGTGGCTGATCCTGGCAGCCCATGGAGCAGCAGGGCTGGATGTGACACAGATCCTGTGTTACAGTTTTACATCTCCTGCTTGTCTGTCAG
>VYZP01062173.1:4421-23153 GCA_013400635.1 Hypocryptadius cinnamomeus
GGGGTCAAGTGCTGAGCGCCTTGCAGGATCAAGCCCTCTGTGAAGTTCAAGAGCTGGGAACTTCTCTAAAGCAATCAACACACTGAGCTCAGCCATTGAAATTGATCAAAATGTCCGCGTGGGCACAGGAGGTGGCTTAGCTCCCCTTGACAGAGGGTCTCCACGTCAAAAGTTTATACCTACAGCTCGTGCTCTGAGCACACAACAGATTTGCTTTATATGGTAGAAGTCTTTTTGTTCCTACCCTTTGACCCATCAGTGTCCTTCATGGCTTCAAACACTTTGTGTTGTACATTCATCAAAATTCACATTGACTGCAAAGAACATAAATGCAACAAAAACAGGAAAGCCTCCAAATAGTATATTATAGTTTTCTTCTAAATATTCTCCCGTCGTAATCAGAGGTGCAGTGGCTAATTTATAATTTTTCCTTTGAAGGAATCCAGATGAAAGGCCCAGATTGTTCTTCAATTACAAGTTTGCATTGATTATATATATCTTCTAAGCTATCTCCTTGGACAATAGCTGCAGTAGAGAAAATATATCAATATTTATTTTAATTGATAGATACAGCATCCAGTGTCAGCAGATCTTCAGCATACTCATAGATACTCATGGAATGAGAAGGAATACTGGCATACTGAAATGTTTATGGAAAAGCCATACCCCTGCAGATGACAACTAAGTTCAAATCAATGGCACCTGCCTGTGGCAGAGACCTATCCCACTGCTCGTACTGAGAAGACTGAGCCAGGTTAGTTCAGAGAACTAGCACTTCTGTCCTGGGGAGGGCAGCACAAGAGATCCTCCCACTGTTGGAGGTCAAGCTTTACACTTCATTCAATTTAGAACCTACTTCAGCAGTGGGCAGCAGCAGATTTGCAACCTTTCTGATCTGGTTATAATGAGTTCACTCTTGGCTGCTGAGGGTAACAAGATCAGGCCCAAGCTGACAGAAGGTAAAGTAACTGTAACACAAAGCACAGTGGTTTGTCCATTAATTTCCCTCCACATAGATGCTCCTTCAGGACATCAAATTTTGAGTCAAGTGCCTCAACTACTCTTGAATTTCAAGGAAGCAATACTCTCGAGCCAGAAGTCTTTGCTCTGGGCACACTACACTGATAGGTACTCCAGCTCAAAGACAGGGTTGATCCAGTAGTTTTGCAATAAAAGACTATATCTTGGGGAAAAAGTGGTATTAATAAAAACGTACCTGTGAAATATTCTCCAAATTCTTGTTCTAATTTAATTGCTCGATCATAGGTTTTCTTTGCTTGCTCCTCTGTAAGACGTTTATTCATTTCCCTAGAAACATGGAGGAAGTAATCAAAAAGTTTAGATTCTTGCTAGAATGGTTTTCAAAAGGCATGCTCAACTGAATCACAGATGGATTGAGATTGGTAAAAGAACGAAATGGTAAAATTCTTCCAACAGTTCATGGACAGCTTCAGTATTTTCAATTTAATTTCATTCTTATGTAGTACAAAACTACTTCTTCAGACCATTTCCCATTTCACTTTTCTCCACCACATTTTTATCTTGGGTTCAATACTCTACATTCTCAAACAAAATACAAGGCCTGAATCTGGCAGCTGCTAACTGAGATAGTGTTGAGACATCGGGAGCTCACAGACAGGTCTGGAATCCAGGATGTCCCATAGTCTCAGTACTCAGCACTCCTGCCTGAAGCTCCTTCAGGAACTTCTGTATCTCCCAGACTCAGCTGGTGGTCTCAGATGGATAAGGTTGTACTGACTGCTTATTGGCTGCTCATAAATATAAAAACAAAGACAGACGGTAACACTGTGGGTTTTTTCAATGTTTTGTTGTTTGATGGAGCATTTCTATTTCAACAGAAACATTATTTAATAATTTTAAGAAATTAGTTGTCTTGCCCATGCATGCTCAGGTATTAATAACACTGCATACTTGCAATGAATCAAGATCATGCTCATTCACTGCCTTATACTCATATGCCTGTAAATGTCCAAATTATCAATAATTAATAGAGTTTGCTTAATAATTAATAGAGTTCTAGCATTTTTTCCCAGCATAAATTCATTTTTTTCTTAAAATGACAGAAATTTTCTGAGGCAACAGGGAGAGCATAAATGTGATTTTATGCCTTGCACTGAATCATATCATTATGTGGTAATGGACTGCATACAGTATGCCATGGGTGATGAATGTAGGAAATTATGGACATGATAGTGCAAAAAAAAAATGTTCTATGAAGTACACAACAGTATGAACTTGCTACAGCTAACTCCTACTTGACTTCTGAAAAACATCCTGGGATATGTCCAGGATGCAGAAAGGAGTTTCCAGAAATGTCTTAAAGCTGCCTACATATATAAGTAACCGTACAGCTGGGAACAATGCTTAGAAAAATCTCTTTGCAAGTACTAATGCCATGGAGAAAGCAGGTTTATAAAATGAAGTCTAAGAAAGATTTATTTTAAAATTTATGTCAGTTATTTGTAGATTCTATAAAAAGGTTTAATATAATCCATGTGTTGTTTTGCTAAATTTGTAACAGTACTAATTCTATTTATTGGAAAGATTGCTATCTAATCAGGTGGACTTCCTATGAGCTACCCCTGCTTTAGGTGACTGAGCTAAAACTTTGTCTTGTAGTGGGACATACCACTGCAAATTCTTAGGCAAACATTTTCATCTTATGGGCACTTAACCAATATTGTAATGCTAACAACATCCTCTTCCTTTCAGATCTGTTTCTGGTAAATTTTTGAGAAGTCCTTCTCAATATGTTTGAACAGCAGAAAAGATGATACAAATATAAACAAGTGTTTAAAATAGGAAGTACTTTGAAACAGGTAGAAATTTGCATTACACTTTCAGGTTGTAGATGTGCCCATTCTGTACCCTTAGAAGAGAGGAAGGAGAAGGGGGAGGACCATGATGTCCATCTTTCATGATGAAATTAAAGTGCTGCCATACTGCAGACCCTTTTATATCTTATTTCTTAGCTGGGGACCTGCACAGCTGGTGAATTCAAAATATAGTGCATATTTTCCAGGAAGGGAGGAAGGGAGGAAGGGAGGAAGGGAGGAAGGGAGGAAGGAAGGAAGGAAGGAAGGAAGGAAGGAAGGAAGGAAGGGAGGGAGGGAGGGAGGGAGGGAGGGAGGGAGCAGTTTGTTTACGGCAATGGCCACATCTTCTTTCAAGTGCAAGTGCAAACTTGATTTATGCTCCCTTCACTCTTACCTCCACTTCAGATGGCTGCAAATGAGCATATGCATAAATGAGAGACTACAAATTTATGTGCTGATTTTGATGAAAGAGAAATCTTTTGTCTTTGTTTCTCTGCATCTTGTGATTAGAAATTTTTTGTCTTTTGTGTTTTGACTTTGCTATTGAAGTAGCTTTCAACTCATTTGTATGAACAGGAGTAATAGTTATGACAGATAAGCCTATAATTTTTTTGTGTTGCAGTACTTATATACCTAAAAAAGACTGAATCACAGAATCATTAAGTTGAAAAATACCTCCAAGATCACCAAGTCCAACCTTTGACTGATCACCACCTTGTCAACGAGATCACAGCACTGAGTGCCAAGTCCAGGCATTTCTTGAACAACCCACTAGTTTTATTGCCCTAAGTGAAGTATTAGCACTGCTTTGGTTCAACACCAGAATGATTGTCATAATATTTTGCATCTTTATAACAGCATTCAGTCTATTCAAGGATTTGCTGTTCTAACATCAAATCAACAAAGCCTTTATGTTATTGCCACTTTTCTGGTTCTGCCTGATGTATTTTTCAGAGTAAGGGCCACTTTTATTTACTTTGGGGTTTTTTAATGACTCCAGAGACAATGCCAGCATTAAACAAATAATGGAAATGTTTTGTGAATGGGAAAACTGTATGTTAAGATCTCTGTTAAAACAATCAGTGCAGAAGGCTATCAGACTACCCTTCCCCTTCTATACAGCAACAAAATCAGAATATTATTGAATTGTAGGCTGGAAAAAACATCAGAAAGTCAGGATGGTGCTGTGCAAGTACCAGATATTGTGCATCATTCCTTGTAATGTGGCTAGACTTACAGCAAGCTCATTGCCAAAGGCAGGGCCAAAAAGAATGCATATTCCGGGGATGGGTCATGTTGGAATTCTCCAGGTCTGTGACCAGTGGCTGCAGGTATACTGTTACCATCACCAGACATGCATCTGTCACACAGCCAATGTTTTAGCTGTCAAACACAAACCTATGGCACTACCTGGCATTTGCAGAGCAATGGGGGAGGGGAATCAAACAATCACAGAATCATGGAATCACTGGATTGGAAGAGACCTACAAGGTCATCGAGATCCCCATGCCCTAACACCTCAACTAAACCATGGCACTGAGTGCCACATCCAGTCCTTTTTAAAACACATCCAGGGATGGCAACTTCCACCACCTCCCTGGGCATTCCAGAACTTGATCACTCTTTCCATAGAAAACCTTTTCCTAATATCCAGCCTATATTTCCCTTGGTGCAGCTTAAGACTGTGTCCTCTGGTTCTGTCAGTTGCTGCCTGGAGAAAGAGACCAACCCCCACTTGGCTACAACCACCTTTCAGGGAGTTGTAGAGAGTGATAAGGTCACCTCTGAGTCTCCTTTTCTCCAGGGTAAACACCCACAGCTCCCTCAGTCGTTCCTCACAGGGCTTGTGTTCCCAGCCCCTCACCAGCCTCGTTGCCCTCCTCTGGATGTGCTCAAGCATCTCAATGTCCTTCCCAAACTGAGGGCCCAGAACTGGGCACAGCACTCAAGGTGTGGCCTCACCAGTGCCGAGAACAGGGGAAGGATATTGCTCCTGTTGGCCACAGTATTCCTGATACAGGCCAGGATGCCACTGGCCTTCTTGGCCACCAGAGCTCACTGCTGGCTCATGTTCAGCTGGCTGTCAGCACTCCCAGGTCCCTTTCTGCCTGGGCATTGTCCAGCCACACTGTCCCCAGCCTATAACGCTGCAGGTGGTTATTGTGGCCAAAATGCAGGACTTGGCACATGGATTTATTAAACTTAATCTTATTGGGCTCTGCCCATCCATCCAACCATTCCAGGTCTCTCTGCAGAGCTCTCCTACCTTCCAACAGATCGACACACGATCCTAGCTTATTTATTTATCCTGAAAATTTACTAATGAAAGACAGTACCCTCATCCATGGTGTCAGTAAAAATGTTGAAGAGAACTGCACAGAGTACAAAATTTCACCCCTATCACAGCAAATTAAGCTGATAGCTCTTGCATAACTGTAAGTATACATGGAAAACAACTCGATAACCATGTATTTATTGTATCCTGAGTTTTAACTCAGGATGAATATCAATTCCATATTTCCTCCTCAGCCTTCTCTCTGTGACACTAGAAAATTGATGCTCCCCCTCCGCCAGCAGGGTGGAACCCAGAATCAGGTCAGCACTCCAGCTGAGGCCCCAGTAAAACAAAATAGCAGTCTATCATGTCCTTACACAACACTGGAATGAATACAGCCCACAACGGCAAGTTCCTTTTTTTGCAACCACATTACCCATCCATTCCTGTGATCCACCCCAACTGCCAGATGCTTTTCTTCAGTGCTATAGCTAAATTATTCCCTGCTTGTACTCATTCCTTTCATTGTCTCTCCTTTGTCTCTGCTGAATTTCATCTTACTGATCTTACATTGAGTTTTGATCTTATCCCCCAAAGTGTGTGCCACCTCAGACAGTCTTGGCAGCACAGAGCTGGTGCCTTCTCTTTCATTCTTGTAAGTGTTAATGTTTGCCCTTCTTCAGTCCCACGGCTCCTTGTCTACCCTCTTACAGACCTGCAGGTAAATGAAGGGCTGGTGAAGAGGAACACACCTCAGGTCTGACACAGGTTTAACCCCTGGTTCGTGCCCTTGGCCAGGCTCTAAACCCCAAGAGCACCCGAGGAAGCATGGGACAAGCCAAGCTGTGAGAGTGAGTCCCTGGTGAACTCGTTGCACAGGCTGGAGCAAGTACACCAACCACTGGCAGGGAGTCCTTCGTGGTCCAGCACATAATCTCAGGTGTGCCAGTCTGAAAGGTTCAAAGCTATGGCTTGTTCCTTGAGATACCAGCATACAGTGAATGACAGGTTCTGAGGGCACTCTTCCTACTCCATCTCATTATTAATAATTTTAGAGAACAAGCGAAATGTCTCAAGACCTTTGTGGTGCCACTTGAGGCTGTACCCAAAAAGAATAAAATGCTTGAAGAAGTTTATACTCACATCAGAGGCTCCCATGATTTGGGCTTAATGAAGATAGCAATGGGATAGAGTTGTGCAACTTGTAGTCGTTTGATAGCATTTCCTGACACATCAAGTATACAGTGCTTGCCCTGTTGGAAACAGATGAGCATGTGTTTATTTTTGCAGACTTTGCTGCAGATCAGCCAAAAGAAAGGAAGCAAATCTGCGATGCAGTGCCCTGGAATGGGGCCATTACTGGCACACCAGGGAAGGGGTAGCCCAGGGCATGCACTCCACTATGCTGTGTTCTTTCCTTTGCTTTGGTGTCAGTATAAATATGCACTGGTGATACGGGAACAAACTTGGGATTTATTTTTTACTGGGATGAAATTTGCAGGGGCAGGAGGATTTTCTTGAGATGAGGAAAATCAGTTCATAAAAGCAATAGGATGTCCACGTCCTAAGTGATTAATTCAGTTCTTGTTTACGTCAAAGACTCCCTGTGTCACCTGAGGCAAATAATTTAATCTTTCTGTGGCTCGTTCTTTTGCCTCTGTGAAAGTGATTTAGTTTATCTACTCTTACAGAGGGAAGAGTAGAGGCTGTTTTGAGGAGTACTTGAGGCACTGCGTTAGAGCCCTGAATCCATGGCACTACATCCAAGTACAGACAGTGCCAAGGATGATGTCATTCAAAGTTGGAGACTCCACTTGTGGAGTCATTATAAAGCCTATAAATATTAGGATGCTGTTTTGCAGCTATTTTATATTTTTGGCAGAGAATCATGTCTGAGACACAATGTGGAAACAAAGCAGATCATGTTGCACCAGCAATAAAACTACTGTCAACCTACCCTTTCTGCCACAAATCTCACAGACTGGACACTAGTTCCATACAAATTATCATTGTACTGCCCAGCTTCTATAAATTTGTGCTCTTGGATATCTTTTTCCATCTGTTCTCTTGAAATGACAAAATGATAATCTCTCCCATCCACTTCATAGTCACGCTTTGGCCGTGTGGTATCTGCATGAAACAAAAGACAGAAGATGAAGAAGCCTGCAAAAACATTTAGTGCAAAAAATGCAGCCATGGTTTGCTCAGAGGGCTATGCTGGGTCTGCTCTAAGTGAGGGCACTTCACATCTGAGAGGAGATCTCTGGCTACTACATATTGTTTTTAATGGAGCTATGCCAATAAAGCTGTCTTTTTGTAGTAATACCTTCTGATGTTTACCTCCAATCAATAAAGGCGAAAATAAAATTAGGGTTTACCAGAATTCCACTTTTTTCAGCAGAATCACACACAAACCTCAAATACAAAATGCATTTCATATTTTAAATTTAATGTTATTATGGTGATAAAATGAATTGTGATCTCATCAACTCAATTTAGCCTTATTTGTAAGCCTGATTCTGTTCTCATCTCTAGTAGTTTTAAGTTAGTGTATTGCCAGAGAAACCATTTAAAATGACGTATGACTGCAATTAGGCCCTCAAATAAACAGCAAGCTCTAATTGTCCAAGATATAAATACTCTGTTTAATTCAGGGTCTAACATTGCTTTCTGATTCAACAGTCTATATCTCACACAAATCACAGATAATTCAGTATATTTATTGGTGGATGCTGTGCAATTGAGTTGAAACATTTTACCAGAATTTTAAACTTTTCAGAGTTTTTTCCCAGACATTCATAACCTTTTATTTTTTTAAAAAAAATTATTCATTCTTTTTGCCTTTTCTGTCTGATGAAAAAAAATTACTTTTGAAAAACAGAACTGTGCATAGTTCACAGATACTGCTTTTGTAGAAATTTACTTAAGGTGTGGCACCAAGGGATACTGTTCACTCAGCTGCAGAACTAGGAGTACAATCATACTTACGTGGTACACATGACCCAAACTTATCAGGGAACTCAGATATCAAATCATCGTTGATCCGATCTTTCATAGGACCCAGAATAATAACTGGCCTGGTATAATTAACTGAAAAACAAAAGGATCACATTTTGATGGTCTCACCACAATAATAAATAAATGCACCCAAATATCACTAACCAGAGTTTTTGTCTTTATGTATGAAATGAAAATTTAGGTGCAGATTTTATTGATGAATATTTTATTTCTTGACATGAAAAAAGGTGAATGGAATGAGTACTACTGCAGAGCTCTGTGATGGTCCATGCACAAGTCAAATGACTGTGTAGAAGCATAGATATATTTGCTATCACTCAACAAGGCCACTCCCAAATGCTTGCAGATGGACTCTTCCATGGGGTATGGAAAGGCTATTGTAGCCCTTTTTTCACCTCAAGTTATATGAGTGCATCCTCCATTAAACCAGATGAATGTGCCCTCCCATTTTAAGTTGCCTTTCCATCTGTTTGTCTACCCTGGACAGTGGCACATATCACATGAGAAGCAAAATAATAAAGGCTTTCCATGTGACAATATTGCAGTAAATCTAGAAAATATACATCAGTATTTTGTAGACTGATTAATTTTTTTGTGCTAGTAAAGTCCATGAGAACGTACTGGGGAGAAGAGTCCTGGGAATGTTAAGAAGTGGTGGCTTCCAAGGAATACCATAACATCAGGGTTTTTTTTTCATATGAAAATAGACTGAATGTCCAAGAAAAGGAAGCCACAGTGAATCTGGGACTGGCAGAGCAAGGCTTACCACTCTGCTGGCCCCCAAACTCAGAAATGAAAAACATAAGGAAGAGTGATAGAAAAGAAGATGAAACTTACTTTCCTGTCTTGTGACAGGTTCATAGGAAAGGATGCAGTCCTCCTGGCCTCCTGATGAGATAAGAAAGAGAAGAGATTGAAGCTGATGAGCAACATGTCAGGTACTTAAGTTTGATAAAAAGCTTCACATAGAGACAGACCAGGTTCAACACTTCTATCTTGATAAGCCTCTCACCTGAACCATTCCAAGTCCATTATAACTTCCATAAGCTTTTTCTTCCCCACCCTCCCCTTCCATGTGTTTCAATTCTATTTACTGAAGTTGGACTTTTTTATTGACGGGCAACATACCTTTATTTGTGATTTGATACAAGGCTGTTTGTAGGGATAGTGCAGCAATATAGGATGCAATGCTTTTCCTGTTGTTAAAGCCCTAACATGTTGCTGCAGAGTAAATCAACAGGCTACCTAGACAGAATAATTTTTATGTACAGAATAGATATATATTTTGGTTGATTGTCCTTCAGTGCATAGCTTCCATAGTCCAGTGCATTCACAGCCTAACATCTAGCTATGAGCTATTTTCTGATCCTTATCCTTTCCCTGAACACAAATCACAGACTCATTCAATGGTTGGGGCTAAAAGGGACTTTCAGCTTCTGGAGACCACCTAGTCCAATCCCCCTGCTAAAGCACCTAGAACAGGTTGTACAGAATCATGTCTAGGCAGGTTTTGAATTTTTTCAGCGAAGGTCTCACAGCATCATATTGTATACATTTCTCCTCCCTATGCTCTTTTACGACAGTGCTGTTTCCTCATGGTGATATTTAGGGGACTAAAGCAGAAAAATTTGCCATGAGAAACAAGTGGCACTGTATGGACCATGACTTGGGTGAAGGTGTGCAGTCCTGATGCATTGCTGTCCTCCCATCCAAGGGAGTGAAAGAGAAGAGGGAGAAGGATTCTTCACCTAAAGCATGAACAATTCCTGCTCATTTCTCCTTCTGGGTCACTATCACATACTTGGTACCACATGAGAGCTCTGGCAGGTTCTAAATACAAATTAGCATGACTTTATTTTTGCTCAGTTCAGAGTTAGTCTCTGAGAAGATCCACAGATGGGTGGAACTGACAGGACCAACTCCTGCCTAGCAATGGTGCTGAAGCACCAAAGGAGAGAACTAATTTTTAATAAAAGGAAGAGATTAGGAAGCATTTGAGGATAAGGCCACATAATATATGAAGAGTGTGGACAAGGAATTTTCTTTTCTGTTTGCAAATGTTTGATATTGTAATCACTCTTCTTTGGCTTTTTGCAAAGTTGGAAATCTAGAATTATTATTACACTCGGTTTTATGCATCACATGTATTGGTTTCCCTTAAGGTTCTCAGCAAATTTTAGAGGTGAAGTAGAACTCAGGACATCTCATTTCTCTGGAGATGAAAAATATCTGCTCTCTATTGGAGCAGATTGGTGGACTCTATTGGTGGACTAGGATGCTCCTGCACTGTCTGTCCTCTACTCCACAGGAGCCAAGGCTGTATTTTTCAACAGCCTGAGAAAGTCAGTCTTAGGGTAGGCAATGAAGCCATCACATACCAACCTAATGGAGGGGAGCCTGTTTGTACAAATACTATCTTAAACTTGATATTTGTTTCAATAGCAAACAGATCCACAGCAGGAGTTTCATTTCACTAATTTCAGAAACCTGAGGCTTGAGTGCTTATGTCAAGCTAGTCCCTAGATACCTTTTGGAGCCAATGGCTGCCTACAAATAGGCAAGTGCTTATTCTAAGACATGAGTCATCTGACTTATTTTACATGTCTACTTTGTGAGGAGAGAAAAAGTCAGAAGGATGAATTTGTCTCCACTGTCCTCTAACACCATTTAAACAGCAAAGCCAGATGCAGACATCTGCAGTTAAACAGCAGAATCTCATGGGAGTGACAGTGTCAATACCAATTGGAGGCAAATAGACAATAACTGTGAAACTAATTTTTTTTTTTTCTCTTTCTGTGGACTAATACTTGGCTTTGGCACAGATTTATAACCAGCACTTGTAAGCCAGCACAGCTTTTTGTCCAGTCTCTGGCAGACATGTTCCCATGCTAAAGCTTTTGGTACATCCACACTCTCTGTAGGGTATGGGCTAGGGAGAAAAATGAGCCTGTTTTACAGATATCTTGTGCATCTGTGGCCAGGTTGAAGGCAAAGAAGAAAAATTCTCCAGCCCACTAAAATCGTGCTGAAATTTAAGCCATTGGAAAGTGTTGCAGTAAATATGAAGAAACTTTGAGGCTGACAGTGATATACAAGAACTTAAAGACAGACATCTTCCTGAGGTAAGAATCTTCATCTCTCAGTTCCAGACTCAACATGGGAGTGTGACTGTGGGGAAAAGCTGCACCATTTCCACTATTTTTCTTTTCTGGAAAAAGGACTAAGGAAGCTTAAATGTCTAAGTGAATAAAATCCTGCCATGTACTGTCCAGACAAAATCCTGTAGGTCCTCAGAGGCTGTTTTGCACATTAACTATAGCAGATGGTTCTCTTTAATGATCTCCACTCTGTCAGTACTGCAAGTAGTCCATAAAGTATTAAGTATAATGGAGAGTTCTAGAGTCAATCAATAATCAGGTTGCTACAACCTTGTGATGGCTTTGAGGTGTAAGACACAGTGTGAAATCCATCAGGACACAGGCTCTAATCATTTGCCTAAGCCTCATTTAACACCCACATTAACAGCTTAATTAGCACAGGTTACTGTATTGATCTGGAAAATCTTCGTGACATTTAACAGATAAAAGAAAATAAGAAAAAAAGAAAAAAGACGTTTCTGTAGGATTTTGGTATGTTCCCCTGTTCTTCAGTAAAATCCCATCAAGTCAAAAAGAGAAGAAAATAAATAAAATAAGGGAATGGAAGACAAAAGAAGGGAAAGTTTCCTAATTGTAATACACTTACGGGTAAAATTATTGGAGAACTTTCACTTTCTCTGGACCACTCCCTGCTTCCCTTTGCTCTTGGTTTGCCTGTTGGTGTTTTCTCATGCTTAGGAATAGAAGAATAACCTGGAGTTTGTTATAACTCATAACCTGTATAAACTGGGCAGCGAGGTCTTGTGCTGCCAGATAAATTTCATAAGAAGTATTAATTTAATCTTTTTAAGGGATTTTATAGGGTTTGAGATGGGTAGCTCTGAAACACAGTTGGTGTGATGCCTCTGTTTTTCCTTTCTGATTAGATGGCAGAGATCCTGTGAAAGACCCAAACCCAGTTTCATTGCAGACCTGGTAGATACCAGGCATTTTTGATGTAACCCATAAAAACGCCCCATTTCCTACTGCCTTGCCAGAGCATCCAAGGGCTTTCACAGGTCTGGTGTACCTGCACTCATCATGTGGGTAATGGGGTGGGAGAGCTGCTGTGAGCTGCCATGGGGCAGCCTCCATGTAAACACCCTCCCTAATCCAGCAACCTATGCAGTGGAAATCCATAGATTTTGGCATCCTATTAATGCCTGTGAATGAAAAAATCTGAAAAGACATCTAAGTAGATGAATTAAAAAAAAAAGTAGTACTAATGAAGACAGCTAGAAGTTATCTATGATTTTAAAAAATCAAAGAGAATTTTTGGGTTCATTAAAATGGTTGGACTACTGGTGGTGGTTACCATCAATACACATGTGAAATTCTTGTAGATGAGCCAAATAATTTAATTTTCAGGCTCTTGTCTGAATTTTGTTGCTCATCTGGATTTAACATCAAAGAAGGCTTATTTTACTGCCACCATCCATTTAGGTTTTGGTATAATATATGAATTACCTGAGTTGTATTTGCAAGATCTTGGTGAAATCAATTTCGTGTTGGTTTTTTTTTGCACAGGCTGCACTGGACAATATCCCAGCCTCTGTTTGGTTCAAAATCCCTTTGCTGGGGTCCTATTTATGTGAACACATTATTTTTGGTAATTTATTGATAGCTATGAAAGGCTGGAAATCCAGTACGTAAAATGATCATCAGTAGTCTGAGCATGAACCTAAGACTCAGAAGTTGTCTATGGGCAAAGATCAATACAGCTGTGTGGGTATAAAATGAGACTTCAATACTTGTGCCAGTTTGAGTATACCTGAATAATATAGTAATTCTGGGAGCCAATGCAAGCGTCCTTATTAATCAATGACCTATTGTAATAATCAAGACTCCTTTAACCTTGTTATGAACCTTCAAATCTCATTAGAAGAGTGACTTGCTGATTTGCTGACAGAAGGTAAAAGTTTTTTTCCTATCACTTTTCCTTGTTTTTAACTTTTAGTTATGTATTGCCTCTCTAGGTAAGTGGTGCAATCGCAACCAGTTATGCAATTAGGCTAAAGAGATGCGACAATGTGTGTGTAATTTTGATGACAGCTGTAAAAACCTTTACTGAACTATGTGTAAGAGTGTTACAACACATATGCAGGAGAGAGACTTGAAATTCATGCCCATTATGAAAATCATGTCTCACAAAATAAAAACTGATGAGTCCATGGTAAAAAAATCTGTCCTTACAAGCTTGATTTGAAAAAGAAATCAGAACATTTTAAGTTACAGAGCTCAAAATAAACTTTGAATCATGGTTTGATTAACTGGTCCAGGGATAAGTAAAAATTGGCTGTATGTGTCCTTATCACAAAAAGAACAAGTTTCTGCTAGACCAGGACTTTATACACCACTTTGCAAACTCGGATTTACTGCTGAGAACAGGAACAAATAAACTAACACAGACTTCATAAGAGCGTGGCTGTGTGATTCAGCAGCAGCTGTGTAGCAGCTCATCCCCTTCAAGATCAAGCCAGCATTTGCTCCTGGCCCCAAAATACCATTATTTATAAAGGGCTAGATTCTACTCTCAAACATGTCTGTGGTTTGCCCTGAAATTAATGGAGCTGAAGGTTGTCTGCTGAGAGAAAGAATATCCCACTGTTGGCTCCAGCCCTATTTTTTATAACAAACCAAGTGTTAATGGCACTGGCAGAAGAAATCTGGTTTACTTTTTCCAACTTCTTGTTGTTTAGAAGAGGTCAAAGAATTTTCTCTTCAGACCACATTGGAGGACTTTCAATTATACTTTTGAAGTAAAAAAAAAATCTGGCTTCTGCTTTTTTAACCCTGGAGATATAAGCAATATTTCAGCTAAATACTGAAAGTTTTAAGCAATGTATTTTTCTAAAAAACAATGAATACATCAGAATATCTCCTAGAAAAAGCCCAGTTGATTTGTGATCCCCCCTATTCCTCACTGTCAAGGTGACAGCCTGGACATTTCTCAGAATCCTTCAATATTGCTGGTTTGGAATGGTTCTAGGAATGATCAAGTAGTACAGATTTTGATACTAGCTACTTTTCACTAAATGGTCATCATGAGAAGCAAAAGTTAGAGAAATATGTTAAAACAATTGCCAGAGACCCACTAGAAAAAAAGCAGAACACCTCACTCTGGACTCCAACTGGTCTGTTTTTATAGGGGTATGTAAGAAGGTCTGCAGGAGAACACCCTGCATTTGCCAGTCATTTCGTGCCCACACCTATTTTCTTTGTTCTGGACAAAGTGTGAATTGATGATTTCATAGAATCATAGAAGCATAGAATCATTTAGGTTGGAAGAAAAAGTCCTACTCTGCCAAGTCACACTAAACCATGTCCCTGAGTATGTCATTTAAATCCCTCTAGGGGTGGTGAATTAACCACGTCCATGGGCAGCCTGCTCCAATGTCTGATAACATTTTCAGTGGAGAAATTCTGTCATCTAATCTAAATCTTCCCTGGTGCAACTCAAGGCCATTTCCTCTTCCTATTGCTTGTTACTTGGGAAAAGAGACTAACTCCACCTCACTACAACCTCTTTTCATCTGCTCCTCATCAGACTTGTGCTCCAGACCCTTCCCCAGCTCTGCTGCCCTTCTCTGGGCACACTCCAGCCCCTCAATGTCTTTCCTGCAGTGAGGGGTCCAGAACTGAACACAGGATTTGAGGTGAGGCCTCACCAGTGCTGAGTACAGGGGACAATCACTGCCCTGGTCCTGCTGGCCACACCATTGCTGATCCAGGCCAGGTGCCATTGGCCTTCTTGGCCACCTGGGCACACTCTAGCTCATGTTCATCTGCTGCTGACCAGCACCCTCAGATCCTTTTCCACCAGGCAGCTTTTCAGCCAGCCACTCTGCCCCAGCTTGTCACAGCTCAGAAAGCAGTGGGGCAGGCAACCCTTTTCTTCCTGCTAATTTTCTGGGGAAACAGAAAAGAAAGGAGGCACAGGGACAGGGTCACAACCCCATGCAAACCGCTGGATTCCTCCAGTGGTTTTCTGTTTGCTCCCCATTAATTTTCCAGCTTTACTTTTTTTCTGCTCTGCATGTCACCAGTATGCTCTATGTCACCAGTGCATAGATTGAGGGCTAGAGGAGTTTCCAAGTCAACAGACATGGTGTTCTTGCAAAATAACTTGCAGTGCCTCACCTTGAACACACAGACTCTCCTCAAAGTGACACTACGTCACACTGAGAAACAACTCTGCAACATGGCTGGGTCCAAAGGTTCTGTGGCAGTGGCTGATGCTGAGCTCCACTCCCAGCTACCCACAGGCAAACAAGAATAGCAGAAATAGCAACTGCATGCTGACTTCTTCTGCCAGGAATGTTACCTTGGGCACTCATTCCCCCCCCACCTTTCATTAGGAATAATTCAACCAGGAGGCAGTGAGGAATACTTTAGGAAATCTTTGAAGAATATGTCTGGTAATTATTCTTCCCACATCAGAGATGTTGACAAGCTTTTACAGTGTAGCACTCTTTCTCAACAGTCCCACAAAGTAAAAACTCTAGTGAAAAGAGAACTTCCTTTGACAGGCCTCATCTCTTTTATCTCTATCCCTCACAATTTGTTGATTTCACTCTCTGACCACCTGCCTTTCATTCTCATCTGATTTTTCTTGATTCCTGATTCTAGGGGAGATTTTCTGTGATGAGCCTGTGCAATGGGATGTACTGTCAAACACACCAGCTCTCAGATCTCTTTGCCAGAAGATTCAAAGTCTAATTATCTGGACTCAGGAGGACTTTAACTCTCCACAGGAGATATGCTGATGTACCATGGCCAGGTGGAAATTGAACACAGTCAGGTTAGACTTCAGGTGCCACCATGGCCATCTGAAACAACAATTTCTGTGTAGGAACCACAGCTGCTAATTTGTCAAGGTCATGCCTTCAAATATCATGTTAGCACACACCAATGAATCCTTAGCAAATTAAATCAGGCCCTTTGGGCACCAGGTTCTGTATTTTAAAGCCTCTTTCACTTGGCATAACCTAAGATGGGCTTCTTCTGCTTCTTAATGGCATAGGTATCCTGTGGGCAGAGAAGAAATCCCTGCCAGCATCTTCTCCATCAGGCAGAAGTTGTTTGAAATACCAGAAGTTGTTTGAAATACCAGTAATGTATTGGTATTGTTTGAAGTACCAGTAATGGAAATATCCAGCCAACAGGATGCTGCTGGAGTGAGAGCAGAGCTTGTGCAGATGGAAACCACTCTAGGAGAATGACTGCCATGGGCAGCTGTTACTCCAGCACTACTTTTTCTTCCAAGTATCTGTCTTCCAGCTAACTTTCCCAAATTGTTTCTATTACCTTTCTTGCACCTCAAAAAACCACATTTTGTTTTAAGGTATTACACAGCCAATGAAGGACTGTCTACCTGGCCTGTCTTATGATCAAATTTGGTAACAGGCTTTTGTGGGAATGCCCCAAATATTTGGCTGCAACTGGGCACTCCTATTAAGGCTGCTGTTTGGGACAGTTCATCAGTCTACATTCTCCTCTGGGCTTTTACCTGAGCTCTCCCTGAAATACACAGGTCTGGATGAGATTTGACTTGTGCAGACTTTTGAAAATTTAACTCTTTCATTAATTTCTGATTGTAAAGTCAATTGGGAGAAAGAGCATCTTATATCTCAATAGAAATATAATCAAAAATAAAGTCTGCCTTTCCTCCCAAGTAGAGGGCATATTAAAAATACAACAGTTCTGAATTGGATCTTGGTAATTCAAGAGTGCCTACCATTTTCTTGTGACTCTGGCAATTGCTTTCCAAGGAAACCTTTTCAATACAAGAGAATACAAACTAATTTACCATTTCTGAATAGGATAAGGTTAGCTGTTTTGCTGAAACAAACCGGTGTTTATCAACAGAGCTGAACTGCTATGTGTTATATCAGGACTAGTAAACATGAGGCATGATACCATTGATTACCTGAATGTATGTGGGTGCTTAGCACAAGTGCTGAGTGACTGGTGGAAAACTTGATTTGTTAAGCAAATGGCTTGAATAAATTAAACAACTGGGTGATCTAGCAAGAACTCTGTCATTTTAGTTATCTTTTATTACATTTCTAGTAATTTATTTAATGCCTTGGTTTTTTTCTGTTTTTTAAAACATCCAGAAAATAGTGATACTTGTTAAATTTATGGGCATTACTAAGAGTTACCCAGAATATACAATCTGCCTCTTGGTTATATGATCACATGGAGTCTGTAAATCCCAGCAAATCAGTGACATTCAGCAGCAGTGCCTAAGCAATGAAGGTCTATCTTACCTTTTTTCAAGACTGCAGTATGGATTAGAAAATCTGTACTGTCAAAACTAAGGGCTCAATAAAATTTCTGGGACTGTTTCTTAGCCATCCATACAGGCATGCAGAAATGCAAGTAAAAATTGTGACCTTGTGAAAAGGATCTGCCTGTTACAGATTTGACTATGGCTGTGCAGTAACTTTACTCTTAAAAGATCACCAAGAAACTTCCCCCCACCCACACTGAAATAAACTTTTGTCACTAAATGAAATAATCCTGACTTGCATAGGCTACCCAAAGCCAGGTTTAGTTTTATGTCCCTAATACATCATAAATAACAACCTTTCTTCCTTCTCTTATAAAGTTTGCAGTTTTCTTTTATAGCTTTGTACTCAAGACATGGTCATAAATTTGAATTCCAAGCCATTTGCTCCAGTGATTTTTTTAACATTAACAAAAGAGTAGCAAGGAGAGAAACAAAATAAAAGGAACAAAACAAGCAATGCAAAATAAAAGGACTCTAATGAAAGCAGTAACTTACTGTAGCTACTTTCACTATCGCTGGCATTAGAAGAAACATGTTCTGCAAGAACAGTACAGCAAATTAAAGAACATAACCAAGCACCACAGAGCTGCAGAAACTTAAAAGAACTGCCACAGTCATGCAAAGGTAGTTATGCAGAGCAGAAATAAAAGCTGTGCAGTGACATCACCTGAAAATGCTCAGATATTTTACAGAGGTAGAATGAAAGCTTTCTCTCTTGTGACATTTCAGAAACAGACTGTATGTATTAGCTACTGATATGTGCCATGGCAAAACCATGTCTTTTTGTGATAGACAGTAGATGACATCTCTGGTAACTTCATTTCAATGTACATTATGATCAACTTGGATCTCACTTGATGTCTTGAGCAATTTATTGAAATCCAAGTGTCTGCTCATATTCTGCACTATCAGTGATGTGCATCATTAATGCATTGAAACTATTCCTGCTAAATGTCTAGCCTGTGTCTGTCTTTAATCACTGTGCACTATCCCAAAGGATTGTGCACAGTGATTAACAGATTAACATGACAGTTATTTTGTTATGAAATATTGTAACTGTATCTAATCTATCCTGTCCAAAAGGGGAAAAAAAAAAAAAAAAAAAAAAAAGCCAATGAAAAAATTAAGGAAAAAAAAAAAGGAAAAAGTCTTTTCACAAAAATTCTCTAC
>VYZP01062174.1:0-15904 GCA_013400635.1 Hypocryptadius cinnamomeus
AATTCACATCAGAAACCCAATGAAACAACCATCTGGTAGTAAATAATCTCCAAACACATTCCAAAGGGACAAAACACAGGAGAAGCAAATGAGATTAAATTGTTTTCCTTTTTCTCTGAGGCTTCTCAGATTCCCAGGAGAAAAATCCTGGGCAAAGGGATTTTTCAGAAAATATGAATGTGACAGGTTCCAACAGTAAACAAGCTGTCATAAGGATGTAATTTCTGTCTTTACAAGTGGATTTCTATTTTATTATTTTTACTTTATATTTTATATATATGAAATAGATGTTAAAATTTTATTTTATTTTCCTTTCCTTTAAAAAATTATTATTTATCTTTGTTGTGTTGTGATTAAATAATTTTTAGTGTAAAGAGCTCTGAGAGCTCTGAATCTCTAGACTTCCTGGCAATTAAAAAAACTGGAGACCAGATTTGGGAGATTTGGGTAATTTTAAATAAGAAAGTATAATTTCACAGCTCTTAGAACATTGATGTGATGGGTGAAATATATGTGAAAAGTTGAAGCACTGTATAAATGTCTTTTGATGAAATTCCCCTTATCTCCAGTTGACAGTTAGGTTACCTAGTTTAGGTTTAGCTGCTAGTTGGGCTTTACATGCGATACAAAGCATTCCATAAGCTAATTTTTGAACTTAAAGCAATTAATGGTTGTTTGAATGAATTGAGTATCTTTTTGTTAATCTAATGTAGCTATGAATGTGTTTGTTTTGGAAATATATATGTTGGAGTGATCCAAATAGGAGTTCTTGTAGAATTTTAGTTCCTCTGTCTTAGGTTGGTTTTTGGTTTTTTTTTTGGAAACCATTTTCCTTGATGCATTGACTACATTTGAGTTTTGCTTTCTTCCTTTGATACTTTCTTACTATAAACCATGTACAAGTGTAAGCTAGAGGTGTCAAATTATATTGATATGTGCTGTTAACTATTGTGAGCAGAGAAATGCTTACCATGGTATTATGTGCAAACTGAATGTAATAAGGAATGCAATTCATCTTCTTGTCTTATTTGTAAGATATTATACATCTTTAATTGTAAATTGTGTTAACATGTGTTTCATTCATTTGTTAATCAGTTCATAGTAAATAAGTCCTGGACTATTTCATTGAGCAGGTTAATGACAGAAACTATGGTCTCATCAAATTGCAATATCTCTGTTTAATCAAGTGCTTTCACATGCTTACAGACCATAGATCAAGATTTGAAGACAATTGGAGCAATTTTTCTTCTTTAAGAGGTTTGATATTTTCTTTTGAAATTCACCTACTTGTTTGTGACTGTGCTTGTGGTTGGCTAGTGATCCACTTAATATCTCACTTTCAGGTTAGTTGGAGTTACTCAATTGAAATAGCCCTCTGTATTTAATCAAATTCATTGCTTGTCAAATTCATGGCAAGTCAAAATACATTTTTTTATTAAGACTCATATGGACATGACAAATTGTTTGGGCATACTGTGTGTTTAAATATATGCGTATTTAATTTTATATTATTATGTTGCAGGTGGTTTTATATACGCTGTTTTTCAGTAAGTGTTAAGACCAGTAATAACTTATGAGCATCTTCATAATGTGCAAAGGATGTGTCTTGTTAGAGTACTGACAGACAAACTAGAAAGCTTGAAATTGAATTTGAATTTACAAACTAGAAAGCTAGAATTTGTATCCTGCTTGGGTTAGTGGCATTACAGTTGTCTCTAAATGGCAAAGAGTGCAGTGAGGTAGGAGTGTCAGTCTGATTTCCATTGAGTGATCCTTGTAAAGTAAGATCCTGTAAGGTGTTTACATGAGTGTATTATGAGATCTATCTATTTTTCTATCATATATATATATATATATGTGTGTATATATATATATATATATACACAGTGTAACTTCAACATAACTAAACCACCTTCTAGTTAATTATGGCAATGGGCATTGGTTGATTAACCATAAGATCATTAATTATGGCAACAGGCATACCTGTCTACTCATGTTGATGTTATAGCATGGGAAGTCTTTGAGAAAATGAAAAGATTGTCATCAAATTGAAAAGGATTTTCATCATACCACTGTTTGCTCTCTATGTGGTGTTTGTACACTTTGTACACTTACATGTTTTCTTGAGGACTGATCCAGCAAATCAGATTGTCTTCTGCAGGATTGTTTTAAGATGGCTTTGAATCTCTTGTATGTGTGGTTTAGACTCACCAAGAAACAGCAGAAAACAAACCAGAAAACCATACTATTTTCCAAATTAATTAACTGCTAATTACCTCCAAATTTAAAGCAGGATATGCAGCTTATAGGACCAAATGGTATGGTGTGTTGTTGTCCCTAAAGCTGATTAATAACTTACAGCTCTGGTGAACTCTAGGGAAGAGAGATTACAAATTGCCCAAGCGAGGCTGAGTTAGGTTGGGACCCAGGCTCTTGCTGTAAAATTTCATTTGACTGTCAGTCTTGTTTGTGAAGATGTCAAAGTGAGACTCTGTTAATTGAAGCAGAGAAATCTTTTTAGTGACCCCTCAGAAATGGGTGGATGTTGACCTGGATATGAGTGACACAGAGTGTACTGTCCTAGAAAGGAGAAGAATGAAAAAAGAAATGTGGACTGCAGCCCGTCCGTGGCATTAGAAGCTCGGGATTGTCAGCCCCTCTTCTTTAGATAAAAGTTGCACACAGTAAATAGCAAGTTCCACTGGATTAGTAAAATGTACTCTAACACAATTCTTCAAGATATGCATTAATATTTCAGAGCTTAGCTAGTGAGACATGGAAACTATGCGCACCATGGAAGTTATGTGCATAACAACCACACAGACATGAAAGGGAGTGATGATTAAGGACTTACTGGAGCATACAGAGATACAAAAGAAGCCACTGTAATCAATAGGCATTACACAACTGGTACATAAGCATTCTGGCTGAACACACCCACTCTGTAGCTGAGAGAGACAGTAAAATTGACATCCTTTGATGGAATATTGGTACCTTAGTAAGAAGTCGGGGAGAGGGGAGGAATTTTGGCAGAAATCTCCGAGGTAAGTTCCTACTAACTTAACAATAAAAAATATACAAGGCAAAGACCTCTGTGGAATGTTTAGTGTTCACAGCTGTTACATGATGTTTCAGAAAATTGTCTGTAGAACCTGAGTTCCCTATTTGTTTACCTCAGAAGCACCAACTTGATGACACAAGAATTTGATCTGATTATTTAATTTAAAGTTAACGTTTAAACCTTACTTTTAACCTTAGTGTTTCTAAGGTTTCTAAAAAGCTGTAACTTCTCTTTATTATGGCCAATAAATAATTAAATAAAAAGTAAATTTGATCCCTCACCGCACAGTTTTTGCCAGCAAAGCCAATGACTATTGGCTATTTCATCTGATATTCCTGCAATTTTATAAGCTTTGCCCACTTGAAGGGAACATAAAATTCCTAAGGGTAATTGGAAATTAGAATTATCTGCTCTAATGGGAAAATCTGAAATGAAATGCTAGTATCTTTAGAGTATATGATGTGAATGTGACAAAATTCATATGCTCTGTGAGGAGAGGAACCTCAAAGTAAATATTGATGCATTTCAAAAACAACTTCACCCTTCTAATTAGCTTCAGAACAAGGGGTGGGGCCAGGGGAACAACTACAATGGGAGACAGAAATAATATATAGGAAGATAAAATTTATTTAAAGAAAAGGTGGGTGAAGAAAATTGTTGTAATACTGAAGAGTTTGTTTTAGTACATGAAGAAAGCGTCAAGACCCTAAGGCAGGCTACAAGCATAACATATTGATTATATAAGCATATGTTTTAGGTTGGAAATGCAAGATGTGGCTAGAGTTGTGTATTCTATTGCCATCTTTTAGAGGTGGGGCAGTTATCGTCTGTTAATTGGGCCACCACTTAAAACCAGGTGGGGCAGTTTTTGCTCTTCAACAACCAGTCCTCTCTCTGGAAAATATCTTCTGTCAATGGGCCATTGAGTCTCACTGCATGACTGATAAAATTACATCATTGTGAGATGCTCTGCCCAGGGGGAGGAGCCAGGGATTCCTGCCTGAATATAATCTGAGATTTGGGACAGCACAGTCAGCCTTTTCCACTGGATTTCCAGAGGAAGACCTGGCCCATCTGCACTACCATGGGACCTTCAGAGGAAAAATGACACCCTTCCACAGGATCACTGCTTCAACGGAACCACATCTCTCACTGCAGGAGGACTGCAGCCACCATTTAATCGGACTGCTACCAACACTCTGACCAACAGGGTGTCAGTCATATTCCGACTCTGTTAGTGTTGTTTTGTATTACTGCATTTTTATTTTTATTTTTTCCAGATAAAGAACTGTTATTCCTACTCCCATATCTTTACCTGAGAGCCCCTTAATTATAACAATTTGGAGGGAGGGCGTTTGCATTTTCCTTTTCAAGAGAAGGTCCTGCCTTCCTTAGAGGACACCCGTCTTTTCAAACCAAGACAGCATATCATATTGATACTATTCAGGATTTCCTTTTCATATCCTCTATTATATTTTCATCTGGTGTTTTCATATCCTATATTATATTTTCATCTGGTGGTGGTCTTTGTCACTTATATTTTTTGTATGAGCTTTAAGAACAACTGTGAATCAGAACATCCAGGCCCATACGGTTTTACCCACATAATCTAGCAACATCTGCCTTCTTACTTACTTTGGAGATCACCCATTTTAAGCTGATCTCTTCTTATTTTTCTTTGATCTTTGCTCTTAGCATTATTTGTGCAGGATTTGTTTTCAAGATCCATCACAGACATGCAAGCTCTTGAGATCTTACACTGTCTGCAGCTGAAGATAGAAAAAAACCCTGGAGACAGTCCAGCCATTTTTTGGGTTTCATGTGGGTTGCTGTTTACAGTAATCCACAGTCTGGTTGAAATGTTTTTGTGGATGAAGTGTTCCAACATGGGGCTATCTTTTTAGCTGGAGGAAGGAGGTCTAAAAATTACCTTTGTTTCTAAACTGGAGTAAGGTTTATCATTTCCTAATCGACTGGCAAATATACCTTAAAAATATCAGAGAAATTAACAGTATGAGTATTTTTTTAAATGTTAAAACATTTTTATTGTTACTACTGTTCTGCCTTTGTAAACCTTTTGTGGTCAAGATTTTTCTACAGGGCAGGAAGAAGGTGGGAGTAAAGGAAAAGAAAGGACATGGTATTGCAGCTGTAGGGCCAAAATATTTTTCTCTTGATAAAGATTTTCCACTGCTGTTGTTGGCAACAGCAAGTGGAATATTTCATCTGTTGGAAGGCTCATTCACAACACTGTATTGCCTCTCCCTCTGCCCCCCAACAAAATGCTGAAGTTCTGCACAAATTTCCCATAACTGTCTGTTAGCCTGGTCATTGTTTAAGGAAATCTGGTTTTCAGCTGGGGGAGGTAGTTCCTTGTGGGGAGCCTGGTGGAGCCAATGAGCTGGCTACTTTTGAAGAACCAATCGTCTGGCTAGGTTTGAAGATTGATGTCCAGTTAAACCACTTAAAAGTGTTGAATACGCCTCTGTGGAAAAGTATATTTAGAAACTAACAAAGTCAGGGAAAGCTTTCTTGACTTCTGGCTTTTGAGGAGGTAGCAGGCAGGGCCGGGCCCCTTCCAGTGAAGCCTGATAGTCCTTCGTTCTCCTGGCGCCACCACGCCATGCCAGCTGGAAGCTATATTGGCGCCAGGAGCAACCATGCGGTGGGGACCAGCACTGGGAGTGGCCCCGTAGTTGGTGCTGGTGCAGTCCTGAGGCCAGGAGTGGCCACCCCAGTATCTGGGGTGGCTGTGTGGCTGCCACCAGCCTGGACTGGGAAGGGCCACAGGGCCAAGACTGTGCAGATGAAATCGACACAACTGGGACAAAGGCACGCAGCCATGGCTGCCTTGGCATGGCTCATAATGGACTTTGTTTAGCTGCTTTTATCGAGTTGTACTGTGGACAGAAGGACAAAACTGCCAGCAGCAGCTTTTTTTGGTTTTGGCGCCCTGAGTGAAGGAAAAGCACTAAGTAAAGCCGGCAGCTCCCAAGGCTCGCATAGTGTCGGCAGAGACCACATCAATAGCAGCGAAAGACACAGCGATTTCCCTGATGCAGAGCCTGGATAAGATCAACCTTTGAGTGCTGTAAAACTCTATAAAAACTGTTTCAAGTGATAAAGCTTGAGAACAAATGAACCTATGAACACCAATACTCTCCCGAATCAGGAAGAGGAAAAGGTGAAGACATGTAGGGAAAACAATATGAGACACTGATGTCAGTAAAGAAGCAAATCAAATCCTAGATGGGAGGGGATTGAGGAGATACGTTAGTCTTGGACTGAAATTCTTTTATGAGGCTATGGTGAAGATATATTTTTTGATATATCAGACTTCGTTTTTTCCTTGTAATTTGTGAAGTACATGGGGGGGGATGCAGCATTCACTTGCAGCCCATGAAGAAAAGGCACTCATGCTGTGTTGGAATGTTGGGGGACACAAGACAGATGATGGACTTTGGACCTGGTTAACATAAGAGATTTGATAACAGGATGCCTTGGCAAAAGCAAACGGAACTTTGAAAATTAGACCTAGATTGAAAGAAGATTAAATCATGCAGGTTTACCAGAAAAAGAAAATCCCATTAAACTCTGCAAGCGAGAGATGTTGTTATATGCATAAGTTTGTGTATGTGATTGTAACCTAATCATTGTAGTACACATTACTAGTCTCCCCGAAATAGTATATAAGCATTTGTATCCCACAATAAAATCGGATTCTGATCACTGAGTCAGTCTCCCCGTCTCTCTTCATTGCCGACAATGCTGGAGTGTGGATGCTGAAAAGCTCTAATCTAATAAGAAGCTTGAACTGAGAGAGATGAGAGCAATGAGAAACTTTGCCCCAGGGATAGAAGAAGAAGAGCCTTGTTCCCAGAGATAAAATAAGAGAACTTTGTTTTTGTGGTAAAACAGCTCATCCTTAAAATGGTACCCTGTAAGTTGACATGGCCCATGAAAGCAGCAAGACATGGGAGGGACTTTCACACTGCGAACAGATTTTCCTTACCCAGGTAGCTGATTGGCTGTGACACGGAAGCCAAGACTGCTGAGAGAACTGTTTGTTGTGGAGAGGTCTCCATAGCATGGCAAGAGCTACTCCTCTCCTAAGTGGATTGAAGAAACATTATTTTAGAGGTGGTAAACTGACTGAAAATTCCAAGTTTTGTCTCTTTACGTTGTTGGTGGGAAAGAAAGGAGGGTGTGGGGGGAGAAGTGTTCTGAAGGTTTATTCTGATATTTTAATAATTTTTCTTTAATTCTATTAATAAAGTTTTCTTTATTAAAGAAAATACCCTTTAAAGTTTTGAACCTGTTTTGCTCTCCTCCTCCTAATCCATATTTCACAGCAAGAAATGAGTAAATAATTTCTAGTGGGTACACTGCAGTTTGACCAGCACTAAACCCACTACATATATTGGTGTGTTGGCTGGGAAACTCAGACTGGCGAACCAATATCGCTACAGCCTTCATCTTTCAAAACAGTCCCACTGTCATGAAGTAGTGGGAGCAGTATTCAGATGAGGAGACAGTGGTTGGCTGAATATGAGAAAAGAACAAAAGAAAATGAAGGATAATATTTGAAGCACAGGAAATGCACCAGCAGATGTTGTTGCTGTAATGTGGCTGTTAGAGTAGTGACATCTTTGGCATGTGGCTTTGGTAACTTCTTAAAAATAGAAGTATTTATTTTTGCATTTAATGGCTAGTATTTCCAGCTAGGCTACACTTATCCCACCCTCTACACAAAGTGGGCTGGGGGAAGAAATGCACAAAACTGCCTCACACAAAATTGCATACCAATTTATTTTTAATGCTGCACTTAATTTCTGTGTGTCTGGTTTTCATGCTGCTTTCTTTTGATTTTTTTCTTGAGTTGAATTGTTGCAAAGTTGATAGGAACAGGTTAGCAGAAACATATGGTGGTGTGGGTTTTTTTTCTCCTAATCTGATCACAACATTATTAAACACTTGTTGAAATAAAAATAGCTGGCAGACTGCACTTGTAGCAACATTTCATCCACAAAGCCATTTCAACCAGACTGGTTTGCTGTAGTCAGTAGCTACTTGGGAGATTTTGGTCAAAAAATGGCCTCTTCTTCTCTGCCCCAAGGAGATTTTGTTGTGGTGGCCGTAATTTGCATTTTTAGAAATCAAATCAAGTTATTTTAACAAAAAGAAAATATATTTTCTTCAGAGCCAATGACAGGCCTGATATTTTGTGCAGGACATTTCCTGCAGGTGTGAGCTGTTGGTCAGTAGCAGTATCACTAGACTACATAATAAAATAGCTGGGCTCTACCACTTCTATTACCCTCTGACACCCATCTGTGCTGGTATTAAGAGAGAAATCTGGAGTCTGGAGCTATAAAACTTAAGTTTTGATTACACGAATCTTTTTATATGCTTGGTTTAGATTGCATTCTGTTGTGAATTTTCGAGAACTCTTCTATTACTGTCAAAATCTATCTTTAATAGCATGTGTCTGTTTTGCTGAATTGGAGATGCTGAGGCAAAGAAAGCATCTTTCAAACATCTAGGCCTTTGATTTGGTATCCCAGGTTTTTTTTTTGTCACCAGGAAGTTAAAAATGAATATCCAGGCCTGTCCGGTGTATGTTTTTGGAACAAGTAATTTTTCTTAGGGATTAGAAAGGCATTTAACTGGGTTACATCTCTTTGATTCTCTGTTAATATGCAAGTTTCTACCCCAAGAGTATTCCTGAATTATCTTCTTTCTACCCTTTCCATACATGGTGGGGTTTAAAAACAAACACACAAAAACCTATCACAGAGAATCACTTGATAAAAGCTGTGGTTAAGTGCATGGTTGTCTTTATAAACCAGCTATATTCACTACATGTGCAGTGTGATGGAATATATGAAACATATTGCCATAAGTCCATTAAATGCGTAAGTGTGTCAAGGTGCAGAGCCCTTACCAGACAGAGAAAAGTTTGTCCTGGTAAAACATAAATCATTCTGCGTTTCATTTACAGCAGTAGTTTCTTACTTTGTAAATACATTGCGGGTGGTTTTCGCTTCTTACACACAAGAATGTAAGAAGCAGAACTTTCATTTTACAAAACCTTTGGAGCTTAAGTCTAAAAAATATGATTCACTGTGCTTATTCTTCTCTCTTTACCCTGGCAGCAATATTGGTAACTTGCAGGAGTTAACACATCTTCATTTTGATACCCTTACTCCCTTTTTCTCCCTATTGTTTAGGAACTGTTTTGAAGTGCAGTAAATCGACTAAATATGGCTTAGTCTCCATTTTACTACTAGCCAGCTTGGGACAGTTGTTCTTGAAGCTTCTGAAAGACTCAGTCTTGACGTTGCTGTCAAGGTTAAGTTTACATCTGACTTGAATGATTTGTTTCCAGAAAAAACTGTAAGAGCTGTTGTGTTACACAAGTGCAGAAAACGCTGATTTCCTTGTACATGGAAACTTAAAAAAAAAAAAAAATCAATGCTTGCATTTAGTTATCAACAGCTTTAATAGAGGTTTTGTGTTTTGGTGATATTTGTGATTTGGTTTTACATGAACCAGTAGGAAAATCATGGAAGTTGTCATGGAATTAAATCTGTTTTATATTTCTTCTTGCCTCACAGGAATCTAGGTCTAAGCATCTATAAAGTAGATGAGACCTTGTCTGTAATATCATGCCTTTCTGACAGATTCACCATTTTATTATGTACTTTTTTTGTGGTTATCTTTGTTTTTGGAGAAAATCTCAAAGTAGCTTATAGAATAAACAGATAACATGTACATTTTTAGAGCATTTTTTATCGTTTTTCAAAGTTAAAGCTAATCATTGTACTTTGGACCTGATTAGCGTAAGAGATTTGATAATCAGGATGCCTTGGCAAGAGCAAACAGAGCAAGAAGATAGAATCAAGAAAGAAAATTGCATCAAGACTTCTACAAGCAATAGATGTTGCAAAATGTGTAAGTTTGTTGATGTGATGATTAACCCAATCATTGTAGTAAAAAATTACTAGCCTTCCTGGAATAGTATATAAGCATATATAGTCCACAATAAAGACAGATTCTGACCACCTCTCAGTCTCCCTGCCTATCTCCATTGCCAATAAACCATACTGATGTAAAGTATGGATTCTACTAAATAGACAGTTTTGGTATGTGAAATCATGTAATGAATTTAGGCATTTATCCCCTATGCTGTCATGCAAGAAAATTGAGTTTTTCCTTATGGTTTGAGAGAAGTCTTCCATTTGCTTTAAGGTTGATAGCGTTTTTAAGTGGTATATATCATTATCAATGCTAATAGTGTATTTGTGTGAATGTTCATACATTTTGAGAATAAAGAAACTTCAGCCTGTAAGGCACTATGAACAAAGAACTTGCTCCTAACTTATACGTGGGGAAAATAAATGAACATAGCATGTTGTCCTAGGGTGATGACATTATGATGCTTGTATCCCCAATCATGTGTTCTGTTTATGCTGGATATTATATCCTATGCCTTCAAGACTGGCTCTGAGAGCAAAGGCGGGGAGAAGAAGAAGCGCGGAGTTTGTTATCAGCCTGCACTTACTCCTCCACATTCTGCTGAACTGTGTTGTCTGGGCACAGATGGGGCAGAACAGGTCCTTCCTTTGCTTTTTAGTTAGTTTAGATAGCTGAGGCAGAGAAGTTTTTCCCTGGACGGTTTTCTTTTCCTTTTCTTGGAACTGTTCGAACCTGCTCTGGACTGGGACCTGGGGAGCACAGAGAGCTCGCACTTTGTGGCCTACCGGGGCCTACTCTGGGCCACAGCCTTTCCCAGTGCCGGAGGGACTGATGACAGAGCGACCACCCACTGGAGAGACTTTCTGAACTTGTCATCTCTTCAGAGCCGTGAATGAGTTTTGTCATCTGGTATTGTTCATTTTTTGTGCTGGGGAGTGCTTTGCCTGTTTAAATAAACAGGTTTTTTCCACTTCTCTCTGAGGAAATTTTTCCCGAACTGGCTGGGGGGAGGGGCCGTGTGGGTTTGCTTTCTAGGGGCCCTTTTTGGAGATTTTCTCCCAAATCTGCCCTATACCAGCATACTTGTACAAGATAGAATAGAAGATGTGTCCGTAAGCCTTACTTTTTTTCCCCCTGAGCAGTGATTGGAGCATTAGGGCTTTTCATTCATGAGTTGTTGCACTTGAATATGAAAAGAGTATGAGAATTTGCTGACCTCACACCTTGGTAGTTTTTTCTTTCCTGTTGCTTCAGGAAGCACAGAGACACAAACATGGCTTTCAGCTTCAGTGGTTATGCCCCAGTTCATCTTGCAGTTAAACCTCTTTGGTATTCTGCAGCTTACTGATTTTGGAGATTGAATAAGTAAACTTTTCCTGAATGTAAAATACAGGTTACCTCATGGTAACCCAAAGGATAGACACTGCATGGAATTAAAGCAAATTTCAGAATAAAGGAGGAAGTGCGTATGGAAAATCAAATTAAAAACAGCTTGTGTCAGACTCTAGCTATTGTGCTTTGCATCATAGTTACATCACTGCTCATCTGGCTGCTTTTTAAGTTAAATGCTGTTTCCTGAATCTAAGATTGCTGGTACAGTTCATCCTTTCCTGCTCTTAGGAAGAAGGAATTTAAAAGAAATCAAGTGCTTTCTTCTTGAAAATAATGTTTGCAACACTGTATAACCTGAATTTTATAATTAGAAATTACAGTCTGGCCAGTACTGGTGTCCTGTGAGTTTGAAGTTAACCTGCTTTTCTTACGTCTCTGGGCCTCCTGATATGACTAAGATTCAGGGGTTACACTGAGAGCAATTTGATCTTACTATCTGTGCTATTTAAATGGTAACACTTCTGGTATACGGGAAGCTTTAAAGGTTTCAAGATATTTAGCCCATGATGTTTAACCAGACATGTGGTATCATTAGCTGATAGAATGCACAAATCTGACAACACTGCTGTAATTAACTAATCTTTCAGGAATGGATGAAAACTAAAATGCATCTTTTAGTTTTGTTTTGAAGTATGTAAATACTTTTAGAGACACAGACTTGAGTTTGGCTAGGTGTCTTACAGAAAGCTGATGTAAAGAAAAGTAGGGGACAATTCACTTACTCTTTTAGTCATATATTTTGGGAGTGGTTTTTTTTTGTTTTTTTTTTTTTTTTTTTAGTTTGCAAGTATGCCTGCCACAGGAAATGTGAAGAAAAGGTAAGCATGTTTTTTGGCCTCCCTTCTTGCTGTTGATCTACATTTATTCAAAATTGAGGTAACAAAATCTGTATGAGGTAATTAAGAATAAGATGCCTAGCTGGGGTATTGTTCTTGCCATTGATTAAAAAAAAAATAAAATTCCAATATAGTCGAAACATTTGCACCAATGGTTGAATTTCTCATTCTTCTCACGGGAGGAGATGTTCTAAGTTGAAAACATCAAGTTAAGTGAGTGAAATACAAATCATGCAGTTGTGCCAGAAAAGAAAAAAATACATCTGAGTGAATAAGGTATACATGCTGTTATGATCTGGTTTAAACCCAGAAAAGCAAAGAAAATTAACTCTCTGTGTGTAAACTGGAAAGAACTTGGGGGGTTCAAAATATACCCAAAAACGGGATTAAAACCAAACAAGGTCAGATGTTGGATTGATGTAGTTTATTTAATAGTAGGAGAGGAAGAGAGGAAGAGAGGAAGGAAGAGAGGAAGAGAGGAAGGAAGGGAGGAAAGGAAGGGAGGAAAGGAAGGGAGGAAAGGAGGGAAGGGAAGGAAGGAAGGGAAGGAAGGAAGGGAAGGGAGGAAGGGAGGGAGGGGAAGGGCTGCGGGGACCTTTTTCCTTCCCTAATTTCGGCTCCTCCTCCCCGGGGATGCACTGCCGGGATTGCCGCGCCCCAAAGCCGCGCTGGCCATGCGGGAACGGCGGGACCGATCCCATGGGAANGGAAGGAAGGAAGGAAGGAAGGAAGGAAGGAAGGAAGGAAGGAAGGAAGGAAGGAAGGAAGAAGAAAAAGAAGTACATGTAGGGGGTGTGGGGAGAGAAAGTTACAGGAGTTAGGTGGAATCATATCACCCATCCAAGGGTCCCAGTGTGGTCTTATTGCTCCCTTCCATCTGGTCTTCTTGGTGGTGAGCGTCCGATGCCATGCCGCCACGTGCTGAGGAGTACGAAATTCTGTGGATTAATGTACGCTTTGCCCCACTTGCAGGGGGCCAGTTTGACACTGTCCTTTGCAACACTGATGGTCTGTGGCACCATCTCTGGTGCTGTGGTGCAGGGTCTGGAGACCCTGCGAGTGGCCTTTTGATGCATCACCCCCTTCTGCTGCAGATAAGCTTTCCCCAGAAGGGCCCCTCAGCTGAGCTGGTCTGCACACTGCACCTCTCTCCCCCCCAAGCCTTTGGTGGGAGGGTCTGTGGGAAGCCTGGCAGCTGATCGCCCTGGGGCTGTGGTGTTCTCCCCAAAGGTGCTAAGCTTGTGCTTTGTGAATGTCTCCAGTTCCTGAGTTTTATCTTACCTTCATCAGTGAATGGTCCAGGCCTCACTGGGAAGGCCTATTCAGGGTGTGGTGGTATTCTATGCAGCTTTTGTAATACAGTTCTAAAAGTCCTTAATGAAAATGTTTAAGTCAAAAATTATAATATTTCAGTCTCTGGCACTTGCACACCTGTATATCAGCCTCCATGTATGTGTGTATACACACACCTATACAAATATATATAACTTGTACAGAAACAGAGATTTAAAGGCAGACTTTTGGCATTGGATTATAAAAGTGTAAACATATTATTAATTTTCAGTGATTACTGTAGATTCCCCCAGTTCAGTTTCATGGCTAGATTTTTGTTACTTTAGAAAATCTTCAAGATCCTTTCGCACAAGATGAGATCAGTAGTTCCATGGTCTCACGTGACTTACTTTCCCCATTGCTAGATTTGTGTAAATCAGAGACACTTACAGATTCACTCTTGGAGGACTTTATTTTTCCAGCAGCACTTTTATGGGGTGATATTCCCTTCTTTTAACTTAAACTTTTGATTAGTACTTGTTATGTATTAGGACACCATATTTTATAGTCTCTTCTGGGGACCAAAGATCAAGACCTAATATCTGTGTTGTTACCTTGATGTTTGCAAGCATTTGTTTGGTTCAGTGCATCCAAGGTGTATAACTAAATGCAAGAGAAGAATCTTTGCTTTGTGGAGGACTTGGAGATTTTTCACGACATTTTGGGAAATTCTAGTAAATACAAGTTTCAATAGGCTAAGCATTTCCCATTTTGAGTAAAAATGGTACATGTGCATTTTAAAATCACTGTGTTGTGTGGTATGCTGTGTAAATGCAGAATTGTGGGTTTTTTACTGAAATAAAATGATAGAATACAGAGTGGTAATATTATTTTTAAGTAAGATACTACCTTTTAAAGGGTTTCATCACCTATATACATTCAATAATGACTAGTAATAATATTATAATAATGGTGGTCTATTGGTAGAAGCACAACAGTTTAGTAGAAAAATGTACTTTTTGTTGGACCAGATGATGTAAGTGATCCCTCTTTGCACAGCAGCTTTGGTTCTCAAAATAGTGCTTGCAGTATGGAATTCCAACAGTTGTATAAGAAAGAATCTGGTTTGGTGATAATATGGGTAGCTCGCAGATTTACTTGGGTAGGTGCTGCATAGAACTAGAGCTTCCAGAAATGATGATATTTAAATGATTCTAGAGACTGTTGTGATTCTGTGAACTTGTTTTGGATATGAACAATTTAATATGTGTGTCTTATGATTAAAACAGGAAACTCTCATTTCAGCTCTCAGCCATTTGGGTGTTGAAAAGAGTAGTATATGGAGTACCAAAAATATATAATAGCCTAACATCTAGATACTGACTGGCATGTTTTACGATTTTTGAATAACTAAAATGAAATTATTAGCATTTGTTACCAAATATGAAAAAATAGTGAAAAGAAGATAAAATTCAATAATTGATTATTTCTTACAAGAGGCTTATTTTCTGATTTTCAGAGAAGTAGTCAGTCAGCACAGAGCTTAAATTCACAGTTTTTCTATGAGTCTTTTTTTCTTTCTGACTACTTTCTAAGGCTCATGATTTCTGCACCCACCAGTGTATGTAGTTTCATGTCGTAGTTGAGATGGTCACAAGACAAAGCAACACTCCATTTTCAGAAGGCTTCAAACCTGGTTTTATTATGGCATGCATGCATTTTATAAATTCTTACAAAACTCATAATTTTACACCATACCCATTGGTCAGGAAAAACAAACAAAGTGCTAATTGGAATAGAAAGTTTCATGTTTCTCTTATTTATCCTTCTTTCTTTCTTGGTTTCTATGTCAACGACCTTGGTAGAAAATTCTTTCAGGGGTAAACATGGATCCTCTTATCAAACTTCTCTGGCTCACAGAAGTTGCTGTAAAACCTCTTCCACAGTTTCAGGTAGTTGGTTGTGTAAGATCCAGCTGGTACACTGTCCTGGTTTAACAGAGAGGTCTCTCCCAAGGAAGGTGGGAACCTCCCTTGGAATGGAAAATGTGACTGTCTCCCCTCCAAATTATTCTAACTTTGAATTTTCAGGGCTTTCAGACAAAGATATGGGGAAATGAATAACAGTTCTTTATTAGTGTATCTATCTGTCTATCTATCTGTATGTATGTATGTATGTATGTATATTGTAAAAGCAGGCAACCNTGTATGTATGTATGTATGTATATTGTAAAAGCAGGCAACCCCAACGAAGGGAAGAATGATGCATCTGACTCCATTGATATAAGAAGGCTAATTAATTACTTTATTATACTATATTATTGTATGCTATATCATACTACATCTAAACTGAATCTGCACAAGCA
>VYZP01062178.1:0-43020 GCA_013400635.1 Hypocryptadius cinnamomeus
TATTATTATTATTATTACTTCTATTATTATGTATTGAAAAGGAAACTAACAAAGAGAAATAAATCCAAAAAAAGACTATGCAAATGAAACCAGTTTTTCACCACCAACTGACCATTGCCCTGCCAGTCCCTGAGAAGCAGCTGCCCCCTGGCCAACCTTGCCCCCTAACTTTACNCTGCCCCCTGGCCAACCTTGCCCCCTAACTTTACTGCTGAGCATGACACCACGCGGTCTGGGACATCCTTTTGGTCAGTTGGAGTCAATTGTCCTGGCTGTGCCCTGTCTCAACTCCTTGCACACCCCCAGCCCACTCGCGGTAGGGTGGGGTGAGGAACAGAGAAGGCTTTGGCTCTGTGTAAGCCCTGCTCAGCAATAACAAAAACATCCCTGTGTGATCAACATTGTGTCCAGCATAAATCCAAAACACAGCCCCATACCAGATACTGTGAAGAAATTTAACTCTATCCCAGCCATAACCATCACACTTAAATGCAACTGGCACAGAAAATAGAAGGCTACATTGAGATTTTAATGAGCAAATGAGCTTTGATCAGTGTGTGGTGATGATTGCTGGAACACAGCAGCACATCTGCCAACAGCAGATGCAGGGCTGCCAAAAGCAATTGCTGAACACCCTTGGTCCTCATCTCTACTTTTAGGGAACTTACTTTTCCCAGAATATGTGTTTCTTACACATCCTTGCCCAGGTACATTCTCAAAGTCAAGGCCAGACTATTTCTCATAGGAAAATACAAACAGCAGAGATGAATCAAAGGATAACAACAATGACAACAGCATATGAGTGGGACTTCTGAGATCTCTGCACCTTTTAATGGCAACCACAATGCTCTCAGGGCCTGGGAGAGCATGGCTTGTAAGGTAACTTTTTGCTTCTACACTGAGACTGTCTTTGGGGCATTGGCTGCAGGGAGATGGAGGTCCTGAAGAGAGGGGATGAGCATGTGAGGCTGGTAACCTGCTCAGCTAACACTACCAATGCCAGAAAAAGGATACATATAGAGAATGAATATGGGATAAATCAGAAGATCACTTCCACTGGTGGAATCTAGAAAAGGATTGTTTTTTGGCAGGTGCCACATAGTTATTCCTAGTACTAATGTTGTGATGTCTCGAGATACAGAGGGTAGCTTCAAGTGCTGGCTTTCTGGCACAATTTACCTACTGCTTACTCTGCTTACTCCAGACTGAGTACAGCAGAGCACAGATCGTTTCCACCTACCCACATCTGTTTGATTCTTTTATTGTTAATCAAATATCTGCCTGATAATCCTGCTCTGGTGTCTTGGCCTAGAAAACTAAACATTTGGTCTCCAGTAGATGTGAGAAATGAGGACTGCTGGCAAACAGATCTGAGTAGGCTCTGGGAGCACTGCTCCAGCTTTCTGTCCCTGCAGCTTTCACTGCTGCGTGGGGTCTGCTCTCAGGGTCACTTCTCAGGGTCACTCAGGTGACTCAGGCCAAGACTTCATAAGTCTTGGCTTCTCTAATAATGAGAAATAAAATATTTGCCACTTAGAAATTTTAATTTTAAAATATTCTTTAAAGGAGTGAAATTCTAGTTCTTCAGTCACCATCAGCAAGGGGACAAGTCACTGCATGCTTTATTCTGCTTTTTTACAATGAGCTACTATCAGCTCCTCAAAATATTTATATAGATGAATTTCTTAGCATTCTCCTTTCTTTCCAGATTATTACAAGTTTCTCTTTGCGGAGAGAAATAACAACACTACAGTGGAAATGTTTCTTGTGAAGCGCTGAGATGCCTAAATTGACAGAAGATTGGAGAAAAGTACCTGAAGGACTACAGGAAGGAGTCACTGTAGCATATAATTGATCACCCAGAGGATGAGGAGCCAGCATCTCAGAAGAACCAAGCAGTGTCTGGATCTGGTGAAACACTGCACAAACTGAGTTCTGGAAGATTTTCTTCACTGAAGTCCAAGCACCTTGTGCTCTTCAGGGATGCTCATCTTAGCTGCTTCCTGCCTGCTCTAATGTTTTGGAGATGCTGTTCCTTACAGGAATGCCCTCACTGACAAAGGATCAAGGTACTTGTTCTTTTCACAACAGGGCTTGTTCCTATTGCTATTTAGTAAAGTGTCTTCAAAGGAAGACCAGGATCCACACTGAGTCAGCATGCCTGGTCACCAGCTGCCCATCAGAGCTGTTAGTGGGGGCTATCTCAGCTAAAAATTCTGTAGATACTGGGAGGAAATGCAATCATCCAAGCTGCTCCACTGGGAGCATGAACCCTTCACAACAACAATCCATAAACCAAACCAGACTACTTATGTTACACAGTGTTTTGAATTTAGTCTGTGCTAGTGAATTCCTTAAAATACAGGACTTACCCTCCAGGGGTGCCCACCTTTTCCACTGATTGCAGAAGAGTTCAGCAAAACTAGTTTTGACCTAACATTTAGATAGCTGAAGTTCAGCAAAATTAATTTTCACCCTCAGTGATTGCTGGGTAATTCCAGTCAAAACTTTCCCATCATATTTCCACGAAGTTTTTCCTTCAGAAGACATTTATCAGACAGGAATCTGGCATTATGCATTTGCACTGTGCTGGTGGACAATAAAGTCTATTGCTTTTCTGCAACAGTTCAGTCACTGTCTTCCCACTTCAAATTTGTCTGCATCATCACATCAATGTCAAAGGTTGATCTCACAGGGGCTGTCCAGATGATGATCAGGCAGATGTCTGTGATAGGGTATCAATATGCCACTGCAAACAGCGTCATTTTCTCTACTGTACCGCTATGAAATACTCTGTTCTTAGACATCTATGAGGTATGGTCTCAGATAGCCCAATGCTTTGTTACTTCTTTCTTTTGTTGTTTAATGGTACCTGTTTCATGCTGTAGCCAGTTTCTGTAAAATGCAGTAATCCAGACATTCATTCCAGCTCTCACAGGGTTTGGTAGGCTATTCTCACACCATACCTAGCACAGAGACTCTGGTGTCTTTCCATCAGGCTGTAAGTAACATGTGTCATCCCTTTCTGTAGCATCTGCCTGACTCAGTCTCATACTAATAGACTGCCATGTGTATTTCTTTTTGTATTCTTGTAATGCAGATTTCCACTGTGCCTGGGAAGTGGATTAATCTTATCCTAAATTCTGAAGTGGTAGAAAAGGCCTTTAGAGCTTACCAGTCCATTTAATTCACATCTCCTGAATAACTCCTGGTTATTCCTTCACCTTTCCCTACTCATTCCTGTGTCCTCTTGAATGCTTTGTGAAACTAAAGTGATTTCAATAAGCTCAGAGGTTTAACAAATACAAGCCATGACTGTTCCCAGCTTTGCCAGGAAGCTGGTCAGCACTCGGTGATTAGGAGCTGTGCTAGCAGAAATATCTGGTCTTGTTTTAGCATGCAAGGAAATATCAGAAGGTGAGAGACAAGCTAATGGACAGTAGATACAATAGAAGCTTGTTTGGGGTGATATGTTCTCCTCTAAGCACTTGACATTTGCTGATACTACTTTGTTCACTAAATTGACCTGGAGTAGGTTTTTGTACCACCTTGTCACTCAAATCTGGTGAATACTCTTTTTGAGGGAAAAGAAGAAAAAATTTGCTCAGCCCACCACAGTCCTTAATAGTTATTTTCTTGTGTTAAACCTTTCTCAGATCACTTTGGCCTGCAAAATTGGCAAGAATGGGTTGATGAGTAAATAAAGGACATGCAGCAAAGACGGGGAGTGAGGTCCCTGGGGATTTGTGAAGAGCTTGCCATCCAACTTGCTACTCAGACTATTTGGGTAGTTCCTTTTTGCCTGCAATAGTTCTGCTTCTTGTTTGCCTAAAATAAATTATAAATAGTTCAAAAGAGCAACTCCATTGCTTTTGGAATAGAACAGACTGTTCTGAATAAAGAACAGATATTACAGAAATATCCTGGTCTGGGAAAAATTCTTTCCCTGCCTAGCAAAGCTGTCTTAACTACGATCCTCTTCAAAATATAAAGCCAAGCACTGAACTGTTATCCATACACTCAATTGGCCAAATTCCCCAATGAAAAAAAGTTGAGTTCAGCTCTGCTGGAGTAATTAGAGCTACTGATTTACATCCACCCAGCACCATTGGCAGTAAACAACTGGGGAAGAGACCTGAACACATTTGTAGTCATTCAAACACATGCATACAATCCTTCCTTCCCTGGCTCCTCATGGGTACAAGTCTGCATTCTTGTTTAAAGGAGAGAACAGTAATCAGGTCTTGTGTATGGCAAAATAAACAACTCAGGAACCAACCTGAGTCCCCAGCTAGCTTAACTTGGTGTTGTCTGGAAACTGACTGAGAATGCACTCTATCCCCTCACCCAGATCATTGATAAAGATAATAATCAGACCCAAATACCTCAGAGCCCTGGGGAACACCACTAGTGACCAATCCCCAGCTGGATGTAACTCCATTCCCTGCCACTCTCTGGGCCCATCCTTCCATCCATCCATCCATCCATCCATCCATCCATCCATCCATCCACCCAGATTTATCAGTTTTATGCCCAGTGAAGAGTACAACCATCCAAGCCGTAAGCAGCCAGTTTCCCCAGGAAAATGCTGTGGGAAATGGTGTCAAAGGCTTTAATAAAGTCCAGGTAGACAACCATGCACGATCCATGTACATTCCTCATCCCAGGGCTGGGGATCCTAAGACTTCTCCCAGCTATTTACATAATACTTGGTCTGCTTTTTCATCCTGGTTGGGTGGTCTGGAACAGACTCCCACCTGGATATCTGCCCTGTTGGCCTTCTCCCTGATTCTTACCCAGAAATGATTGCTTGTTTTTTCAACAACACTAGTGTCAGTCTCTTCCAGAATGTATTTTAAAATGAAGATTGTAAGGTATGCATTGAACCTGTCAAATAATTTACAGATCAACAGATGATTGCTGAATACACATCACAGTCAACCCATGTTACTTCAAGCACCTGTGCCTTCCCCAGTGACTGGAAGAGCATGGGACCATGGATTCATGGGGGGGCTGCAGCAGTCGTTTAAAAAGATACTAACCTCCAGATAACTATCATTCCCTCCCTCCTTGCCTTCTCATTTCCCCACAGCTGGACACAAATGCCTTCACACATCAAGTGTGTGCCCTTCTAGCCTGTTTTAGTAGAGATAGTTCTTGAAGCTTAAATTACAGGAGCATCATCTCAAGACCTGCAAACTGGGTCACAGACGGGAGATGAGAGAAATTTTTATATGACTACACCTACAAAAGCTGTCAGACTGCAGTATTGCATGTTAGCATCACAGAGTACGGTACCATTGAATTTTTGGACAGCAAGATGAATTTGTACCTCCAGTGACCATTAAGAAAGCTTATTTAAATACTTCTCACTATCCTTACCCAAAAGCTTTTCCTTGTAATGGAAATAATTGACCAAAGACACTTCATTCCATTTATTCAGATTATCCTTGTGCACAGAATACAACTTTCCACTGATTGAGAGTTGACACTTTGACTAATATAATACCTTTCCCTGATTCCCACAAATTAAGTGTGTGCTTTGAAACTATTGCAATTTTCTTACTCTCCTGAAAATTGCCTCCCTTGGAAATGAGGTGTTTGAGAAATAATGTGATGCACATCAGGGCAAATTCTTCCACTTTTTGATGATTTCAGTATGTCTGGAAATTTAGTATAATCAGGGTAGATGTAGTCAACACTTCTGCCAAATGTTACTTTGGCTGGAATCTGAGCTGGAAACTTACTCAGGTTTCACAACTCCCAGATTTGTCTGAATCTAAGCAGATTCCTAATGACACACTGTGATCCCTGTGAGTTTTTAGGTCGCTCTCTCTCTCTACTTACATCTCTGCAGCTAAACACGAAGTCAGGGCCCAACCCTGCACCTGGAGGCCAAGTGACAGGGAGCATCCTGCACCCAGCTGGTGGCCTGTCTATAGCAGATTTCTCTGAGGGAGAGCAGGTGGGAGCATGGAGGGCACAGCCAGGGAAAGTATTATCAACTAAGTGGTGCAGTTGGTGCTCAGGGCTCCACCTGAGCTTCTGGAGCCCCTTTGCTTGTCAATTCAGCCGTGGTGGCACCAGTCTGAAGTTGGGATGGGCAGTGAAGGGTTGGGTTCCCCAATTCATCTGCACAAGACTGATGGCTTCATGTGGAAGGTGGTCCTCACATTCTCCCCCTCAAGCTCATGGTGCTTTCCTCCTCTGCCAAGAGTGTCAGTAACGCTCCTGAGAGCCCAGCCTGGGAAGCAGAGCCATGACAGCCAACACAAGTGGCAGTCTGACATGGGGCTGGCATCGAGCCGTGAGAGGTAGGAGGCACCTCTCTGGAGAAAAAGACAGAAAACTGCTGTTGTTATGATAATAGTCTGGGAATTTGTTACTGTTCATTTATTTATTGGTCTAATTAATTTCTTGTCTTTAATAAACCGTTGCTTATTAGCCATTTAATTAATGTTTGTGAGTGGAAAGAGTAACTCATTAAGTATAAGACTTAGCACACTTTCCCAGGTTTCTGGCTTGGGTTTGGAGAGCAGTTTTTTTAATAATCTGCTTATATTTAAACCTGTTCTTTGTCTCTGCCTCTTTAAATCAGAGAGGAGTCAGGACCTCTCAGTGAGCAGCTACCCTTTCTCCATCCATCCTTAATGAGCAAGATCTACTTACAGCCAAGAGCCACAGAGCTCACCCTAGGGTGAGAAAAAGTCCCACCTGCTCCCATCTTACCTATCAGCCTCTTCCTCAGGGAACTAAGGAGCAGCAGAGAGCTGGCAGGTGGCAGCAGTCTGACGGCATCCCACTGCTCTGTGTCACAGCAGGGATGTGAGGGAGGATGATGGAGAGACAGCTCCAAAGAAGTGAACTGGCATCTTCTCTGCCTCGACAGAGAACTGCTCTGCTCAGAGCAATCTCTCATGGCTCAGTCACCCAGGGCTCTTTTTACCTCCTCTGTTGTTTCACTTTTTCACAGGCAATGCACCAGCCCTGCATTTTCACCCAATCTCACCAATTCCTCTCATGTGCCCTGCAATACTGCTTCCTGCCACAGTTGGAACGTACCAGTTTAGCTTTGGCTCATCAAGGGGATATCAACTGGTCCTTCACTTTCAATCAGAGCAAGGAGGAAGTTTAGCCCATCAGCTCTTCAACAAGACCTTCAAGTAGCTGTTTCCAGTGTCTGGCAATCCAGTTTCATGAGAAATCTGGAAGTGTGCCAGTGCTGCAAGTTCAATTAAAATCTCTCAGTACATGACCAGAATGTCCTGCTCATATAATCAAAGACATACTGATGTGTGGGTGTGAGAGATCTACCTCCATGGACCTGAAAGTTTAGTGGTGAATTCAGCCTCTTCCTCTCTGTTGTAACACACTGGGGCAGGCTCTGTGTCCAGAGCTCACAGACACTGGATGGCTGCCCATGCACAGCAGTTCTGCCCTGACACAGTGCATCATCAAGTCCTTGATGGGGCTTCCTGCCCTTCTCAGGCCTCCCAGCACTCCTGCATGCACACTCACTCCATGCTTATCTTTTCCCCCCACATATTGAGATTAAGGAAAAGCTAGACTGGCTTTTTCTATGATTAGTCACCTATGAGAATTTATTTTGTCAAAAACTCTCAGATTCCCACTGATTTTCTTCCAGTGGGGTTGATTTTGAATGTGGAAGAGAATAAAACCTGGCATGCCCTCCTGCAAAAGTTACCAACCCCTCTCTGCTCTGCACTGCACAGCTAAGGACCGCAAAGCAGCTCATCAGCCATTGAGCATCTGCCCCTATTGCAAGAGGTCTCTGCCCATGGTTCTGCATCCCAGCACACCTCCACACTGCAGTGCTGTTCAGCAGCCCATATCCTGATCTTTTCCTCACTCTACAGTTGCTTTGCAGCACAGCACACTGCCTTGCTAAGGATAAATTGTGTTTTCAGGTCATTGTTTTTTCAGGCACCAAAATGTTTTTGATCACATAACACATAAATTAAACATTATTGATGCTATTACTATGATTGCATGTTCCAGTTCCCAGGCTTATTTTAATGATGTACATTATAAAAAGACATGTTGGCGTAACGGGGAGAAATATGCTGCTCTCCATGGCATTTCATTTTATAGATCGACACAAGAAGTCTATGATGATGACTAATTTCACGATAAGATCATGTCACTTGTTGCCTGTCATAAATGAAATGTCATACACAGTCATCTATTCTACATTCTTGAATTCATTCTAATTACTGTCCTTACACAACCGACTATGACTGAGATACCTTGTAGCCAACGAGACTGTCTTTACCTTTGTCCTTTAATACATGTCAAATCTATGGAGCACAGGCCGAGACTTGACCTTAAATGAATATAAATTCTGGTTTGGCTGTCACTTACCACCACTCTTTTAATGCATGAAACTGTGTGTATCGGGGAGCTTTGTGCATGCAGCCTGTTCTCTCCTATCTGGTTCATTTCATAATGCCCTGTAATGACAGAGCTTTCAATTTAGTCCAGACATTTTTTTCCAGTTGATTTACTGTAGTTTCATTTCTACACAGAGATGATTGAATAAAGTAACATAAACCTCCAAATGATTAGAAAATGTGATCGTTTATTACATGGACAATCAGTTTATTTAAAAGCATAATTAGTTTGTACCTCAGGAAACCTTTCCCTGGTTGTGATAAACTATAAATAATTACTGCCTCTCCTTCAGTGAAATTAAAAGCCACGCAATGCTACTACTAGGAATGTGTGATTTGTTGGAGAAAAGGGTTTCTATTTTCCCCTCTGTATTTTCAACAGATTGATTTTTCTTTCTTCTCATCCCTTAAGAGGGAGAGAAATAGAACAGATAGATAAGATAGCATAATGTAAGTAGAATTACCAGTGATGGTGGGAATCTACTTCACAGCTATCCTCCTAATCAAATAGGAGACAAAATCTTTAATGATGATAGCAGGTGTTAATGCTCTGCCAGAAGCAGACTAACCACCCTTCCTGATCCTACAACTGCATCCTAAAAGCTTCCCTGGCTGAGAGCCACAAGACATATTAAACACTTTGAAGATCTGAGATAGGAGGAACAGTTCACATGTGAGAGCTGACAATGTGTACTTTAGAAGGAGAAGAGGTTTTTTTTGTGTTGATAGATGTGTGCTGATGCGTTACAGGGGGACTCAGTGTCACTGGACTCAGGATTCTCTGATAACTTACACCTCCCGGCATATTCCAAAATCCAGGGATCTGCACAGAATCATATAATAGTTGGGTTGGAAGGCACTAGTCATCTAGTCCAACCCCCCCACAATGAGCAGGAACATCTTCAGCTAGGTCAGAGCCCTGTCCAGCCTGACCATCCATCAAGGGATGGGGCATCTACAACCCATCTGGGCATCCTGTTGTTTTCAGACCTGCATGGCATAATGCCCAAATGCAGCTCAGGAACACTGGTAACTGAGTCCCTGTTCTCACAGGTCTGCATGGCTAATAGAGATGTATGGATGAATTTGTGGAGTCTGACCTCAGATGGGATAAATTCAATGCCAGTTAGCTGGAACAGCAGTTCCACATGCTGGTTCTGTCACCTCCTTTGTCCGCACCCTTCCCTGTGTGAGAACTTGCTTCTCTGGAAGGCTGTTCCCAGCCCTGTCACAAAGATGTCATCTCCTTGGCTTTTTGCTGTGATTCACTCATTTGTGAAATGAGTGTAACAATTACTTACTTGACAAGGAAGTCAGAGGCATTCATGCATTCATGCCTCTAAAGCCTTTCAGGATCCTGACCAAAGAGCAATGTCAGGCATCATTATTCACACAAACTGTTGCAAGCCAGATATCTAATTCTAAAGGAATTTCATGCTTTGTCTTGCTGCAGTGGCAATGAGAGTGAAATTCACTTTCCAGACACATAATAATATGGAGGTTCTGAATTTGCCAACCAATTTATCTATGTGCAAATAATAAGCTTCTCTTGATGGCCACCCATTTGTTGGAAGATACTGTCAGAGCTAGACTATATGTGGCAGATGAACAGCACAGGTAATATATTTACACTGATGAAGACATGATTAATTTGTATTTGTTTCTGGCATCTCCATTCAGCTCTTAAATACTGTGGATTCTGTTACTAGCAGAGCCATTTCCTTATCAGAAATAATCAGTCATTCACTGCAGTCTGCTCTCACCCTTAGCATTTATTTTATTCTTAATTACCACACTGTCAGCTTTGTCCCTGTAGGGTAAATTGCTTTGTCCATCAATACACTTATAAAACACTGAAATATTAAACTCCTGATAAGCAAAGTCATGTGTATAAGAAGAAGAAGAAAGCAAGGAGTAAGAGAGGGAAGGCAAGAGCCCAAACCAGCAAGCTTTCCAGCCTTTCAGCCATCTCTGGGAGCTAATGTTCAGTGCTTGCCTGATAGGTAGTGAGGAGGAGGGTGGAAGAGCAAAATGAGGCACAGCAAAGAAGACTTGTTCGGTTGATGTGAAATATTTAAGATCTGAGCCCAGGTCCACTGAATCAACTAAAAGGCTTCTCTGGAATCCCATAAGTTTTGATTAAGTTCTTGGTTTCCTAGAAAAGCGGCTTTTTATCAGCTCTTACAGCTGGTCTGATTCAGGAACAAGAAGGTCAAGTGACTTTGCAGAGATGACATGGTGATGGAGTGTCTCATTTCAGGTTAAACCTAAAACTATTCTCATTGTCATATCTATCTACCTACCTATGCATTTATAAAACATCCATCATTGTGGTATCTCAAAATTTACACAGTCACTTAAGCAGTCTGAAAAGCTGTTCTCCACCACAGACTCATACTTGCTGACTGGAGAGGGAGCTATTCTTTTTCATTTCCCTCCTGTCTCCAAGGTACTGAAAGCAAAGCAAAATTTTTTTTTTTTTTGCCATTGCTATGGAGAAGAGAATTACACTATCCAAGCTTGCTAACTGCTAGCTGTGCAAGACAAACATTGCTAATAAAGATATGTCATATTTAAAAATATGTTGTTTTCCTAAATAGAAATCCTAAATAGCAGCAAAGCACCTCCCTCTTTTTGCTAGTAGATTTGCACCTCTTACATCTTATTTTCTATTTGTCCCTGGCTGAAGTCAGTAAAATAAAGGAACATGTTGTTTGTCTGTCCAAGTATGTTCTTTATTTGCAGCCACCTCAAATAACATTTTATATGTCTCCTACTCCTAGATGTTGTGTCTCAAACCTGTATAATCAGCTTTGACAAGGAAAAGATATCTTGTCTAGTCTCTGGCAATATCTAGCATTATAACCTGACATAACCTTGCAGATGCTTATTCTGTGGAAGGGCAATACATATCTCAAAAACTTATTAGAAATCAGCATGCCAAAAGGTTAGGGAAAACAGACAATAACTAAAATACAGAAGATTGCATGTGAAACTCAAATAGCTCAGTGCAGAACCAGCTTGAGAAGAAAATTGTATGGTGGAGGTGGAAATCAGGAGGAATTTTTCTTCTAAAATATGACAACCCACCTACAATCATTCACCACCTTATTATTAAAAAGATAATAGAGATAAAGCATAGAATACACGCTCTGTAGTCATTTGACTGCAGTCAGATCAAGAACCAAAAATAGATTACTGCCCTTTAGGTCTGTTATATGTTTTAGTAAGCTACATGCTCTGAATGTACTAAGTGGGTTGTCTTTTAATTAATTCCAACTTTTTCTGTATTTTTTCACATCTCTTCTGCTTGAATATCCTGACTTGGTCCTGGATATACCTAAGGGATCTAATTTATGTAAACTACCCAATTATCCTTCAACTGCTGTCTATCCTATTTGCGATTTATAAATTAATATGAGTCCAGGGCATGTAATTATATGAATAATCACAAAATGAAATTGAAGAAGACCCACAATATTTCTTTGATTATTATCATATCATAGAATCATATCCTAGAATGATTTAGGTTTGAAGTGACCTCAAAGACCACCTTGTTCCAACTCTCCTGCCATGGGCAGGGACACTTTTCACTAGACCAGGTTGCTCAGAGCCCCATCCAACCCAGCCTTGAACAGTTCCAGGGATGGGCCATCCACAGCTTCTCTGGGAAACCTGCACCAGTGTGTTATCATCCTCACAAGTTAACTTTGCTACAAGCAAAACCCTACAAAACTAGAATGTGTCCTTGCTCCTCCTGCCTCAGCCATGCATTGATTTTAAAGGCACACTCCATGGATTTAAGGGCACCAGTACCCTTTTCAAGCTTATGCTTAGTAGTGCTCATAAACAGAGTCCTTCAACAAGAGGGGCATCACACTATAGAGCTTTAGAGTGAAGTGAAAAGGCAGGTCTCAAAATTGGAATGTCAGGATATTTATACTGTTCATGTCAGAAAAAGGGATACTGGAGAGCAAGGAAACTGTGGATCAGAAAAGGCTTAAAACTTTAGATTGGGCTGTCTCAGGACATTTTTAGATGACCCGGTCATAATCACAGCTGATGTGAAACAAAATAAGCTCCTCATGTACATCCAGGAAAAGACACTATTTTCTGGTGACTCACGCTCCAGTGCTGCTAGACAGTCCTAATCCTCTCATATCCTCAACAAGCAGTACAAATAACACTTGACTAATGAGTGTCTCAGAAGGTTATGGCCAGACTGCGGAACTGTGCAAAACAGACATTGTCTTCTAAGGCTGGACCTGAGGTCTGTGGGTTGTACTCCATCTCTGACAGACAAGAAGTCTTACAGTTACACATTAAGATACTGCATGCAGCAAGTCATGTATCAGGTCATCTGTTTTTCCTCCCCATCCTCTTCTCATTTGAGGTACAAGGGTTGATAATCAGCTCTGAAACCCTCCAGAATGTGCATAATTAATTATGGCAATTCTGACACCCACAAAAACATCCTGGTTAGTTCTTGATCTCAAAAAGATTCTTTGATGATAAGTTCCACAGCTGACTTATCAGTTCTATGAATTATTTCCTTTAAGTGATCTTGAGACTCTCACTTTTTGATTTTATTGAAAGTTCGATTTTTTTCAACCTATTCTTTCTACAGCAATAATTATCCCATTATCCTTTTCTTCTCTTTTTGACCTCTTCTTCACCTCCTTATAAGGACTTTAATAATGTCCATATAAATAACTCAGATTGCTTATTTTCAGGCTATTGACTATCTGGGAAATGTTAACCTCTACTCAGCGATTATCACCTTTCTTTGTCTTTAAGGTTTACTGGAAAATGCTTAGTTTGCACTAGTTCTCAGGTGTCATTAATGCCACACCTGTCTAAAGAGTCTCCTGTGGTACTGGCCTTCTATGATGGAGAAACTGCATCAGCGAGTGAGAGAAGAGCTACAGGTGCTGTAGACTTGGTCTTCCATAACTTCTTTCAACATTCTTACCTTTAAAGTTGTGGGTTTGATAGATGGACTGTTAGGTGGATAAGGAATTGGCTGGATGGCCATGCCCAAAGAGTTACAGTCCATGGATTAATGTCCAAGAGGACACCGGTAAACAAGTGTCCCTCAAGGATCCATTCTGGCACCAGTACTCTTAAATATCTTCATCTCTGAGGTAGACAGTGGGATTGATTGAACTCTAAGGAAGTCTGCAGATGACACCAAGTTGAGTAAAACAGTTGTATGCTAGAGGGAAGAGATATCATCCAGAGAGATCTTGATAGGCCTGAGGAGTGGGTCCATGCAGATCTTATGAAATTCCACAAAGCCAAGTGCAAGGTTCTGCCCATGGGTCAGGGCAGTTCTCACTATCAATACAGATTAGAGGATGACCGGATTGAGAGCAGCCCTGCTGAGAAGAATTTGAGGGTGCTGGTGGGTGAGAGGCTAGACATGAGCTGTCAGTGTGCTCTCACAGCCCAGAGAGCCAAACATGTTCTGGGCTGCATCCAGTGGTGGGCAGCAGGGCCAGGGAGGGGATTCTGCCCCTCTGCTCTGCTCAGACCCCACCTGCAGGGCTGCATCAGCTCTGGGGTCCCAGCACAGGGAGGACAGGGACCTGCTGGAGTGAGTACAGAGGAGGGCCACAAAAATGATCAGAGATGGAACATTTCTCCTGTGAAGAAGGGCTCAGACAGTTGGGATTGCTCTCTTAAATCCCCATACCGAATCAGCACTGTCCCTCCCCTGTGCTCCCTCAAAGATATCTGGGATGGGCAGCTAAGAAAAACCTGTAGGTTGCTCAGTCAATCAGAGCTTATTTCATTGTGTGATGGCCAACCTGGGTGCAACATCTCAGAAAAGACTGGCTGCAGCACAAGCCTGATCCTGTCACTTGCAGGATTGGTGTCCAAAAGAGTTCATAAAGGACCGTGCTGTAAATCTCTTGTGGAGGCATAAAAAAGCTTCAGCTAAACAGATCAAAGGAGCCCAGCAGCTTTGATATGGTACTGCACAAACCACCATCACTGCAGATGGGTGGCTAGGAAGAGATGACACAGACAGGCTGCTGAACATTGAATGGATTGTTTTGGTGACCTTCAGTCGTGCAGTAAGTGATGGGATGGTTGCAGCTTCTGATGGCCAAAAGCCACCATGGTTGGTGGCTTCCCAAAACAGTTTTAGGTTGTCAAATATGATGTGTCAAAATCAATGAAACTATGGAAATTCACAAAAACTTTTCCAAATATATGATGGAAAGACAGGGTTGATTAAAAACAAAAAAAGAGGAATACATGCCAGGCTAAATGGAACTTTTTTCATGAGGATATCCAAGGGCTGAGGAGAGCTGCATCCTATTTCTCAGAGATACCACACTGGAGCTGGGTACACCTGGCCATGGAGCTCCTTCAACTGAGCTTTGCGACAAGGCAGCAGAGGCAGCAGTTACAGGCAGAAAATTATGATTCTGGCAGCAGCAGATAGCACTGTTTGCATTTACAAAGGATGTCCTGATTCTTACCCTCATCTTGTCTGTTGTAGTTTTGTTGGGTTTTTTTAAGTGTTGTGTATTTCATAAATATATATCTTAATGGATATGCTTATGACTCATATATATAAACATCCAGTGCTACACCACAGGATATAGATGAATGATTGGAAGATACGACACCCAACACAGCATTTATGTGTTCAGCTGCTTGTTTTCCTGTTCACAGAGGTTTATTTATTTTCTTTCTCTCTCTCAAGTTCAAAGTATAGTACTCAAATAGCCCAGAAAAGAAGAGACATGTCACTGAATATGTGCTTTGTTCAGCTTTGTGAGTATCTGATTTCTCTCTGCTAGAACTCGTGTTAGTTAAGCCAAAAAACCACCTATTGTACCTTGACAGCAGGACCATCTGGAGTTCATTCTTGTAATTGTTTTCAAACACAGACAGTCCTCCACTGGCAAATATGCATTTTAAAGCATCACAGGGCACGTTAATCAGTTTATTGGGAAACAAATGCTTAGTTTCATATAATTCTGAAAAAGATAGTTTCAACATCATAACTAATAATTCTGATATAGAAAAAGTGGGAATGTGTGTGTGTGTGTGTGTGTGTGTGTGTGTGTAGTATGGATATATAATCCCATAGCGGCCCACCTGCAAGCTCAGAATTGGAGATGACAGTCAGGGACAATTGATTTTCCCCTCTAGTTGCTTGGAGAATGTCTTTTTCATTGAAACTCTTTTGTCAATTCTTTGCAGGAATTGCATCTGGGAAATTAAAGACATTCAAACTTGAAAGGAATTGCAGTGCAAATGCATTATCATCAAGACTTATTTGCATCTAGATACATATTCTGATTGCATCTTTTATAGGTGAGTAGAGAACACAGTGTTTGTGGATTTTATGGGGATGCACCATGAGCTGATATTGTCCAGGCAGAATTTGGAAATTGATTCACCTACTATAATCATATGTTTTTCTGTCCCATACTCAAGAAATGTAGGCTTGCTGGGTCTGATTTCCAAAAGTAATCAAGCAACTTAGAAGTCTGTGGTCAAAAGAGCATTAAAAAACAGATTTGCAAAAGAACTGAAATAGCTAGGGAGGTTTACAAAGCCTGGAGACAAGTTAGGTGCCCAGGTCACTACTGCTTTTCAATACCTTGCCCAATTGTCCTTTTAGCTGATCTGCAGTAGGTGACTGTCTGTATATTTAGATGCTTGGATATCTTTGAAAATCTGTCCCTACACACAGAAAACATCATCAAGACTTCAGCACACCGGAATGATAAAATGTTTATATTCTCTCTAGGAACTTTTGATAATTACCTGTCCTCTGTCATTCTTATTTACTAGTTAATGAAGCAGTGCTCCTAGGAACTGAAGAGGCAGCATTCATTTTTCTCAGTGTTAGACATTTCCATTGTATGTTTCATCAGCACAGTTACTCCCTATTCTGATGGAAAGTAAAAAGCACTACCAGCACATGATTTATTTGACCTGTGTTAGACAGCTACATAAATATGAGGTGAATCATGCTTAGAGATGCTTCTTTCTCTCCAGTTCTCTATCAACAAAATCAGGAGAAGCAGCTCAGGTGTATATGTCTAGATTAAAGATACAACATCAGGAGAAATACAATCAGCAGATCCTGGGAAATTACTGCTATTATTTCCAACTACTTGGCAATAGAACAGGAATCCTGTTCAAGTGGGATGGGGAGATGAGAAGAATTCAGAAAGGTGCTACCAAAACGGTCAGTGGTCAAGGACCTACAGTGGACAAACTCCAAGGAGATACTGTGGAGATGACTGTATTTAGTGTGGAGAAGATTGAGGAAAGATACCGTGACACCTGGCAACCACTCAAAATGCAGTTGTAAAGATGGCAGTACGAATTTCATCTCTAGTGGCTGATGAGGTAAGAAGGGACAACAGCCGCAAACTGAAGTGGGGAAGGGTCAGACTAGATTTCAGCAAAACAGTTCTCAGCAGAAGGATTGATTAGCAGAGGAACAAGGTGTCCAGAGGTGTGATAAACTTCTCCATTTTGGGAGGTGCTCAGGACTCAGTTAGATAGAGGCCTGGCTGATCTGGCCTGGTGACAAGTTAGTCCCACGCTGGTGGAAGGTTGGCTTAGAGACCTCCAGGTCATGTCATCAACATGTCTTCAGCTGACAAAATCCCACCCTTTTTAAGTCTGAGAAACTGAATTCTGAAAACTGAAACCGAAGTCTGAATTTGGTGGTATTGGCAATTTTTCTGAAACGCTTACACTACCCATCTCCGGGTCTTTTCTCATTCTTGATGAGCACACATGATCATTTGCATTTTAAAATCCCCTGGCACCCAGGGGAATATTCTTCTTTCAACCTACTGATGGTGTAAGACTGATGTGAAGAAACTGAACAGTTATTCAACAAGAAATTGAAATTTGGGTTTTTTTCTCACAATAACCAGAAATTCAGGGGTGGTTCTTACCGTAGGGACACTTTGACCCATCCCCACCAGAACATTATAATCCTGACTAGGATTTTTGTTTAATTTTTTTATTCTAGTATGCAGAGGCAGCATAATGCATTAGGAACCCTTTTTTGGTCAGCTGGAACTGCCCTGTGGAAACTTGTTAAAACACAAAACTATTTTCCTTTATTTTTAAAAAAAAAATTAATTTTTTTTTTTTAACTAATAGTAGGAAGTGGGAAGTAGTTCTTATTTATTCACTCGCTTGTGTTGTAGATCTCTAGGGATTTTGCCATCTGTCCCCAAGCTTACAGAGATAGGTGTGTGTCATCTTGGGTTGCGAGTGATAAGCAATGTATAGGAGAAAGCTTAAAAGCTCATTTACAAGGTAATGGAAATTTCTCTGCTTCCTGAAATATAATAACTAAATATTTTAATGTTGTTACTATTGACTTGGTAATGAATAACCTGCACCCTTCTTGTTATGTATAACCTGCTCCATTTAGTTATGTATTAGTGTTTTCTTAAAACCCCCTGTGTTATACACATGCATGCACACATAAAAGCCTACTACAAAAATTTATGTGGAGACTGCCACTAGTCAAAATGCATTAGAGCTACCACCAGAGAATTGTGAAAACCAGATTCCTTTTTCCACTGATCAAGATTCAGAAATAAAATGTCTTCAAACACTGGGAATATATTTGCAAGGATTGTAGGCTTTGTTACAGATGCTTAGATAAATATAAAACTCTGAAACCTTTCACTTGGCTATTATGAGCAGTTATGCAAAGTCTGACTCCTTCAAAGTCAGTAATTGAAATGAGGTATGTGTGTAGAAGCTGGATAGAAATGGCACACTGAAAAGAAGATGAACATCTAAAATGGAAGCTTCCTCAGATGCTAAATATTTCATTTCTACTCATGAGGATAGCTTTAGTGTACATCATTTAAAATTATTCTTTCTCCAAGGTCATGGTAATTTTGGAAGCACAAGAGCTCAGAAGATTTCTGCTCATGTCTTTATGAAAGAGAGAAATCAAGCCCAAACAAGCCAAAATAAGCCCAAACAAGCCAAAACAGCAAAGGAAGGGTTGAGAACAGAGAGTGGGGTGAAATCACACTAGAAGGGAAAGACTAAGTACAAACGTTTACACCACTGTTTCCTGTTTCTTCCTTTCCTTGGCTCTATTTTCCACAATTTTACTAATTCACTCAGGCTAAACAAATAGGATGCTCAGAAATTGATTCACTGTGACTCTCTAGGGTCTATAGCCCCATTCCAGTGAATGCAACTCTGTGCAGCAGCCTGGCAGACACACGTCGAAGAAGGCGAGCAGCCCTCCCTTCCACAGCTCCCACTGGTCCCCACGACCTTATTTGTGCCATGCTTTTGGGAAATATGAGTGAATACCTACAGGTCTATGTACTCTGTGGACATGTGAAAGGCCACAATGTTTCACTGAGCGGTAAAAAATAAGGACCTTTGAACACAGGGCACAAACCACCGCAGAATATTATAGCTTGAGAGATGAATTCATAACGCAAATATCTTGAGACTCCAACTACAAGTGGAAACAGAAACAAGTTTCCACAAGGCCATTTGCAGCTTGTTTCTACCAAAATAAGGAGTGGAGTAATCTTTCTAATGCTGCCATTCTTTCCCTCTGGTGAAAAGATGTACTGAGTCTGAGGTCAATTAATTTGTCGTCCAACATCCCTGTCTACTTTAACTTTGTATGGGCTGGATTGTAACCAGCAGAGCCACAGTTTTGGAACACCACACTCACAAGGAAAAGTGCTGTTTTCCATGCTCAGGAGTTCAATTACAGTTTATGTAGGAAACCAGAACCACACAACTTTAGGGCTGGAAACTTTTTCTGGGTTTGTTTTGCTGCTGTGTTATGACAGCACAGCACCATGAATGAGAAAGAGAGTCAAAATATGGCTGGGAAAACACCTTCTAGGAGCCAGGACTCACAACCTGGCATATGGGTAAATATCCAGGTGTATGTGGCATAATGGAATACTGGATGTAGGTTTTAGCTATGGCACCTGAACTAGTCTTGCTTCTCTGGAGCAAACTGCCAGAGCAAACTGTCCCTGATGGGAGCAGAGGTCTGTTGTCTGGAGAAAAAGCCACAGTCCCCAGTCCTCAGCATGGTGCTGCAGAGCCAGCCTGAATGACTCACTCTCACCATGCAGCTAGGAAGGAAGGCAGGCATAAATCCTGGCCCCACTGCAATCACTGGCAGGCTGAAGGGCAGGATTTATAATTGACCCGGGTACATCCAGAATTCCATGCCATCTAATTTTCAAACATTTGTGATTTACAAAGGTGAATCTCAGCCCTGCTATAAACAGAAACAGGACACACAGGTAAAATAGAAATCAGAGAAGTTGTGTTCAACTGCACCAGTTCTGAATTTTGCTTTTTTGTTTTCCTAGTTCCAAAAACATACTGACTACAGAGTTCGTGCATTTCAACTTTAATTAGGTATATACTAATATGTAGCATGAATTAATCCATTAAACAATTATAACAATTATTAATCCATTAAACAATTATAACAATTATAACTTTACTTCTGTAAAACACAATATGTGTGTATGTGAGAGAGTATATGAGCATGTGCCTCCACCAGCTAGATACTGATACTATGGCCTGGCAGCTGTAAAAATCAATTTGTATGCAACCATCATGTTATATCTTCTAATTTCATGAAAATTCTGGGACTGTGGATTCATATTGATTTCTTCATGCTATTTTAGGCTTCATTCTTAGGAACTGATTTCAGCAGTCATTTAGAAATATATATCAGTAAAACTGAGTAAAAGCTACACAAGCAGATCTTCTTTAACACAGATTAGCCCTAATATTTCTCATTGATTAAGTATGACAGATATGCAGTTCTACTGTTTGTCATCATGCAAAGGAGAAAAGCATAAGGGCCTTTATGAATTACAAGAAATGAGAAAATACCATAAATTATTGGACTACTGGATGATTAATACAGTAAGTTTTGCACAGAATCAAATGAAATTACAGAAAGTTTCATTTAGTATAACTAAATGATAGGTGGTGTTACAGTTGAAGAATGCATTCTGCAGCATGCTGTGGTACATCTGGCCAGCACAATGACCAGCCATGAGCAAATCTTCCGTGTATCAAGGACACCTCCTGAATCTGTACTCTGTTGTTTACATGGGACACTAAAAATGAAGAAATGGCAGGCATTCAGAATGAACGAGAAGAGGAACTTAAGATAACGTGAGCAGTACTCTTTTTGATAAAAAGTGCTGCAACACAGTGGCACTGCTTGCCCAAGTTCATCAGGATGATCCCTCTGAATTTCCAAAGGGATTTAAAATTCACTGTTAGAATCTGAAGCCCAATGATTGCAGCTCTGATTTAAAACAAAAATTGAGAGGTTAGGGGTTTTTTTAATGCCTATAAGGAGATCAAAGGGTCTCCTTAGCAGATGCTGGTGAGTTTCTTTAAAGGAGGTGCTTTTAGGGTGTTTCAAACTACACTAGACAAAAGTAAACAATACTGGTTTAAGTCTGTATGATAATTTGAACACCTAGGGAGAGCCTAACTGTATTTCTTTGTGTAAAATAACAAAAAAAAACCCCAAACCCATTAAATCCCCTTGGGGGATGCAGGAATCATTAAGTGATATTCAGTGTGTCATGGAGGAGGCCCGACTAGAAAACCATAATGGCTTCGCCTGACCCTATTGGTCTCCAATGTCTATGAGAAGCTCATGGCTAAGAAGCAGGTTAAGATACACAGATGGCTGCGAGTGAAGCTTACTCTCTGACCTTCAGTTCTGTGTGAGCCATGCATCAGGGTTATGGCAAAATCCATCATAGTACAAGACTAAAAGATTTGTGTGGTACAAGATTAAACCAGTAGAAAAGACATAAATTGCCTCTTTCTACAACAGAAACTGGTTGTTTGGGGGTTGTTTGTTTGTGCCAGGTCTGTTAACAAATATATTGCAGAAGATGGAAGAATTATTCCCTTCTTTCTCAGTCCCTGTTTCATTACTGGGAGCACTGGAGTCCAATACCATCTGCCCAGAGGCAACACTTCACTCAGCTCCTGAGTGAAATGTCACCTCACATCAGCTCACACATCAGCTTCAGCTGAAAGGAAACTCCCTCTCTGATAAGATGCTCCTACATTCCCCAAGTGTTCATGTTTTATCTTGCCTGAGAAAGGCATTAGTGGTGCAAAAAGCATTGTATTCAAAAGAGCCAGTCTACGAAATGATGTCAATATGCCAAACTAGTTTCCACGTAACCCAATCCTCCTCCTCCTCGTGGTTGCTCCTGTCAGTCTTTTTGTATTCTGTAAGAGCTTAGCAATGAATCAAGAGCTCGTGGTGCCAGGTACTGTACAAGCATAGAGTGTAAAGGTGTTTCCAAGGCATTCAGAACCAGCAACAACAGCCAACAGAGGATGCAAAAAAGAACTGATAAATAGGGAGAAGAACTGGTTGTGTCTGTGGCCAGGTGGTCTGAGCACACCAGTAGTCTGTGTGGAGTTATTGTGGATCTAATGGGAAAGAAGAGGTTATGAAGGCCTAAGAGAGGGATGATGGAGGCACACTAAGGCACCACCACTGTCCCAAATTCAAAGGACAGCAGGCACAAGTGTATGAAAACACACACTTGAAAGGTATCCAGGTTAGGAAGGAATGCTTGCAACAGGTAAGGGTCTGGTAGTAACTGAGATGGGTCTCAGAAGTGACCTTTCAACACAAGGGTGAAAGCAGTCCATTAAAGAAGTCAGAAAAAAATAAGTGGGTTGGGTTGCTGTAGTATCAGAAAGGCACATGTCAAGGATTTTAAAAAGAGAATTACATAGTCAGTAATAAGAATATCATCTCCTTTTTAACTCCATGGTGACTGGGTGCTGAAAGGCCAAGACAGTATCTAGCAGAACAGAGAAAAAGGAAGGTTGATTGTGGAGAAAAGAAGATGGGAATTATCCAAAGGAGTTTCAGTTACCTGGAAACCTTCAAGCAACTACCAAAATATTGCTGCCTCCAAAAATTTATTATTTTCTATTGATCTGTTCATAAATCCTGGCATTCCTGTTTCTTCTATTTATAGTTATTCTGGCAGCACAAAACAGGCACATAATTTATCTTGAACAGCCTTGTATCACAGACACAGTCTGAACCCCCACCTGTTACCCTAACTCATAAATTTTTTGAGAGGGAGACATTGTGGCTGCTTGTTCAGGATCCTTCTCCTGAGGAGAAGTACCCTGTCCCTTCTCAGAGAGGTGAATCACAGCAAACATTATATTTGTGAGCAAAAGTGCTGGGGTAATTCTTGCCATGGATGAGAGGGCTTCCAAAGACAGGGCTTGCCTCTGCCTCCCAAGACTGGCCAAGAGCAGCTGAAAATCTGACTTGTTCTCTTTTGTGATTTCATACCATTCTCCTAGGATTAAATCTTTCGCATACAGCATAGCTTCTTAGCGTGTCCTGTGTTGCTCCCTGGTTTGCTCCTCACTTTATTTTAGATTCAGTTTACCAATGGATTTTGACTTTTTGAAGTTTGTCATAGCAAAATGTCTTCTTTCTTCTGGGCTGTCTTTTAAATGTCTCCTTTTGAAATTGGCTCCTAAATTTTAATTAAAGGAACCTCTTGTTTGGCCCATAAATTAAAATGTTATAAATTCTTTTTTTTTCCCCTGTCCATTTCAAGGCATCAAGCCAAACAAGAAACACTGAAAACGGTCCAGATATATCCTTTTCTCTTTTGTCTTTCTTCTCTACATGAGTTCCTCCTCCAAGAGACAGAGCTACAGCTATCAGTGTTCTTACCACAGTCCTGTGACATCCCATTGGAAGCACTCTCTCCAGAACGAGTAACCCCATGGCAGGGAAGTGACATCTATGAGAGCTGGTGCTGTGACATCAGCACATTAACTGAGTGGCAGCCTGGACTTTGCTGTCCTGCTTCTGAACTGCTGGACAAAGACAGCAGTGGGCATACAATGTCATATGCTTTTGTCAGCTAAATTGAAGTTGTGTTAAACACTTGATCTAGTTCATAGGAGATTTGAAATTAGGATAAATCATTTTCCCGATCTTTAAAATACTTATCAGAACTCGGATTTGAAAGAAAAAATGACAAATAGCAACAACATCATCTCTCATCGTCTTTCCGTCCATCTTTTTTGGGCATCTTTAGCTGTGTGAAAGACATTCTTCAGGGAGTGTTACCTTTGTGTCCTTTCTTGCCTCTCTTCTGTAGCTGCCCTGTGGCTCCTCCTGATGCTTGTGCAGCACCCACAGCAGCCTGAGCTGTGGCTACAGCATGAGGAGCTGGGCTCTGGGGCCTTGCATGCAGGGGCTGACCCTGGGGTGGTGTGAAGGGGTGGCTGACAGGGCTGTAGATAGATGTTTTCCATCTGCAGTTTGTGGGAGTAAACCTCCATCTGCAGTGTGTGGCTGAGTCAAAGCCTGAATTTTCCATGTGGAAGAGCAATACTATGTATTCATTTCAGCAAATAGCAGTTTACATCCTGACATAGGGAGGCCAGTGGGATCTGCTAAGGAAATAAGTTTCAAACATCCTCCACCCAGTTTTGCATCACACCCAAACCATTATTTGTTCTCCTTGCTGCCATTCTCTGTTTCTGAAGTTAGAATCTGACATTCTAACACAGAATGTCAGATTTCCTACTAGCACAATAAATTTCAGGGATGCTGCAATGGAAACCAGTCTGGCCCAGCTGTAGAGTGTGAACACAGCTGAGCAGTCAGTGCCAACTGAGAAAATACTAATGGTTTTGGGGCTGAGCCACGACACAGACCAGGGAAGAAGCTGAAGAGAAGGAGAAGAATGTTTGCATCAAGCAGCTGGCACCATAGTGATTGACTGTGTTGGGCCCCATCAGATTTACAGTGACAGGTATGGCTGAGACAAGATTGTCTCTGGACCTTGATCTCCAAGCCATGAAGCCTGGCATGCCACCAGACACGCTGCCAGAATTTCATCTTCTGCCAACCCCACAAAAGCAGGCCTACATTGGATTGGGTTTAAAACCTTTGGGAAACTTTGATGTGTTTGGTTCTACCAAACCTTTTGGAGTGACAACAATGAAGGTGCTTATTGAGGTCAAGACAGTGTGGCACAATGTGATTTTAATTTTTGAGGAGCTTGAGAAAAAAGAACGTAATAAATTACACATATAACTTGTATCTACTGAGCGAGGCCAGGTTCCTGCAGCATCACAGTGCCTGTACAGAACATGAGTGAAATAAAGCTGTGTACTTTAAGTTTGGGAATTTCCATGCTTTCCAATTACCTGCTTTTTCCATACCTTCATAATATCCCTCCTATGGCTGTGCAGCACTGGGGAGCCTGCTGTCTGCCCTACCATTCATGCTGGCTCCTGCCCAGCACAAATGCTAGTGTGACAGGGGCAGAGTCTTCAGATTCTTTTATTGTACAACTTGTTTCATCACTCAGCTGTAGCTGCTTAAGACTTGAGGAGGAGGAAGGCCTTTGCCCCCTCTTGGAGCAGCAAGTATGCCAGGATGTGCCAATGGGAGTTCTATGGCTGTTGGAAAGCTGTCCAACAAGATTCATTGAGGTCCATGAGCAGGGATGAGTCACACCTAACCACCTAACCTCAACATCAGACCTTGCTATTAATTCACTCCTAACCAACCTTAGCATGACATTATAACTCAGCAAGCTGGAAATGTTACCTTAAAAAAAAGTTTTGAGCCTATCAGTCACTGCTCTGCCTGAAGGGCAGCAGATGTTAACTGAATTGTGTCCAGCATGCCTCTTCTCCATGCAGGATCCATCCTATCCACAACCCTCAGTGATATTTACAACAATGTTCACAAGAACGCTACAGCTGTTTCTACATCCCTTTATGAGGAACCCTTTTTTCCTCCAGGAGATTCTTCCTCACCAGGTTCTGTCTAAGACTTGGTGGAACCAAAGAAATAACTGACAGCAAAATTACAGTGTTTATACCAACATAGTAATGTGAATTGAAAAGAATAATTTGAATTGCTGTAAAATAAAATAGAGTAATAAAATGCTCTGAATGTGTACATACACATACATATTTGGACACATATATAGACATGTATATAAAACCACAGAATTGTTGAGGTTGGAAGGGACTCTTGGAGTTCATCTGTTCCAGCCCCACTGCTCACAATAAGGTACCTACAGAAGGTTGCTCAGGACACTGTCCATCCAGGTTTTGAACATCTCCAAAGATGGAGGCTCCACCACCTCTCTGGGAAACCAGTTCATGTGTTCAGCTACCCTCACAATAAAAGAACCCAAAACTTCAAACAAATTTTCTTGTATTCCATTTGTGCCCATTGCCTTTTCACCTGTCTCTGGGCACTGAGAAATCTGTCTGTGTCATCTTTACTTCCTCCCATCAGACATTTTACACTTAAAGGTAAGATATTCTTGAGCTTTCTCTTTTCCAGGATGAGCATCCCAAACTCTCTCAGACCCTACTTGCATCAATCCCTTACTAATTTTTGTGGTGCTTTCCTGAAGTCACCCCAGTATGTCCAGCTGTCTCTCGCAGTGGAAAGCCCAGCACAGAGCCCAACACTGCAGCTGTGCCTCCCTCACCAGAGCTGAGTAGAGAGGAAGGATTGCCTACCTTGACTTGGCAGTGATGTTCCTCCAGATACAATCCAGCCATACAGTTCATCAAATAGTTCTCCCAGCTTTGTGTCATCTGCAAATTTGCTGCAGTTGTGCTCTGTCCCATTGTACATATCATTAATGAAGATATTTGACCGTGTTGGCCACGGTATCAGTCCATGGGGTACAGAGCTGGTCTGCAACTGGACTTCACGCTGCTGATTGCAAATCTCTGAGCCCAGCAATTCAGCCAGTTTTCAGTGCCTTTCACTGCTCATTTATCTAGTTCATGCTTCATCAGCTTGTCAATGAGGATGTTATGGGAGAGAGTGTCAAAAGTCTCAGTAAAGCAAAAATAAACAACATCTAGTGCTCTCTCCTCATCCATCGAGCAAGTAATCTCCCTGTAGATATCAGGTCAGTCATGCCTGATTTCCCCTTTGTATATCCATGCTATCTACTCCTAATCACCTTATTGTCCTGTATAGATAGGTAGATAGATAGAGATATAAATACACAAATACATGCCGGCACACACAAATACACATATATACATATTCACATATGTATTAAACATAACATTTCAAATTATTCCACACATATATATCTGGTTCAAAGAATCCAAAAGTTCCTAGGCCTTAGGCATAATTGCAGAAAATTCTTTAACAAAATTTGCTTAGCCTTATATGTATCTTAAAACCCAAAACCCAACAACAAGTCAAACCAGCTAACAGGGGTTTAGCATGAGTGAAAAAATGGGCCAGCCAATGAATCTACATAAATATAAAGAATGGCAGCATCCAGAACAGCATGTTCTAGCTGTCCCATCTAAAGGAGACACCACACATGAACTCTAAGCTGCATTCAAAGGTCAGTGCCAGTTGAATACTGTGATAATCATTTTATTGTAATAATCTAAATTAAGTCAATTAGGCTAAAATTAAAGGAGTACCTTAAATGACAGAAGAAAATTATTTACATTATTCTACTGCCTGAGGACTCCTAAATGCACAAGTAAGTAAATACATTTAAATGCAGCTGACAGTATTTGTAACAAGTGTAGACGTGAAGAATGCTGATGAGTGCATAAATAATTTCATTTCCATTCAGTCATTCCAAGCGAAGTGGAATGCTGCAAGTGAACAATTTCTACTTTGCAGACTTAGACTTTACCCTCACCAAAAACCAACAGAGAAATGAATTGCCCTTTACCAGCCCCACATTCTGCCTGTGAGGGTGCAGGAGCAGAGCAGAGTTCTTCTCAACACTGGCATTATGGGGCTTTACAAATCTGATTGCACATGGGAAATCTACTCAGGGGACAGGCTTTGCTGGTCTGGCTGGTCTGCTTGGGCTTTGCTTCTGAGTTAAGTCTGTGCCAAGGTGAAGTTTTGACGGTAACAGCTCAACTGCCTGTGTCCTTTGGAAAGCTTTTTTAATGGCAAAAATGTGGAAATGGGAGCCAGAAATCCCATCTAGCTTCAGAGAACTCAGCATGAAAAGGGTACTTTGGCAAACATCTTGGCAAAAGCCAAAACTGTTCTTTCTGTCAGGAAACACTTTAGGACTGGGCCCAGGATGTCTGCAGCATTATAATCAAGAAATTTGAAAATAATTCAGGTGGTCAAGAGAGGAAAAGGTACTTTCTGCTTCTGTCCTGGTTCTCCACACATGAACTAGCAGGGACGGTGATGGATCATCCTTTCCAGAGCATCTCATGGCAGAACTGTGTTTTAAATGGAAGGAGAGGTTTTTTCCCTTCATTTTCTCACCAACACCTGCATCTCACCTGATAAATTACGTGTCAGTGGGAAATAGAATCATGGAATCATAGCATAATTTTAAGTTGGAAAGGACCTCTAAGATCATTGAGTCCAGCCACTAACCTGGCATGACCATGTTTATCATTAAACTATGTCCCTAAATGCAACATCTACATACCCTTTAAATATCTTCAGGGATGGCCACTAAATCACTTCTCTGGCAGCCTGTTTCAGTGCTTCACAATCTCTTCAGGTATGAAATTTTCCCTGATATCCAATCTAAACCTCCCCTGGCACAGCCTGAGTCCATTTCCTCTTATCCTATTGCTTGTTACCTGGAGAAGAGGCCAGCATCTGCCTGGGCTACACCCTCCTTTCAGGCAGTTTTAGAGAGCAATAACATTCCCACTGAGCTTCCTTTCCTCCTGGTTAAACACCTCCAGTTCCCTCACTCACTCATCATTCCCTAGACCCTTTACCATCTTTGTTTCTCTGCTTTGGACATGCTCCAGCAACACTCAGAAATAGTCTGGGAGGTACTTTCTCCAAGTGGAAGCAGGTCATTCTGGTAACAACTGAGTTTGAAAGGAGTGCCATTTCCAGAGGTATTTGTTTAGCACTGGTGAGGCTATACTTGTGTCCAGTTCCAGGCCACCCACTTAAAGATGATTAGGGAGAAGCAGAGCATTCCTAGATTTCAGGAATGCTCTGATATTGATAATGACAAATGACAAGCATGAAGCTTTTGAGCCTGCATAGCCTTGTATGCTGTGTAAAGAAAGGCATAAATATAACCAAAATGGATGACATTTTGCAGCCCTCATCACCACAGAGACAACTGGCAATTGAGGAAAAATGTGTCTATAAACATAAAAATATAAACATTTGTGTGCCATATAATGCTAGCAAAGCAAGTAAATAAAATTTGCTATTGCAGTATATAAAAAGTGAAGGTTTGAATCACTGTTATTAGAGTTGATGCACATTCCTTTTAGTCATTTTTGTTTTAAGAAGATACCAATCATGACTGTGTGCTTTAGTTACTGAATGTTAAGGAGAAAAATGAGTAAGTTCCCTGCAATCTCTGAAACACACAGTGACAACTGCAGAAAATGTGTTTTTAGCTAGGGCAATGCTTTTCAAGGTAGATGGATCTAATCTAATCTATAACACAGCAATAAGGACCTGGATATCCCAATCTAGCCTTACAGGACTCAAGGAACACCAAAAAACCTCAGTGATAATCCAAGCATAGTTTGGGATGTACATATGTAGAACAAGAGCTGAAGGGACACAGCTATGAACAGACAGGACTTCAAAGCCCACATCCTCAAAGATCTTTTCAAGTGCTCAAAGTCTCCTTTGCATACCACCAGAGTTTTCACAACCACCACTCCTCCAAACCCATAGGCAGCAAAAATTTGGAGAAGGCTCACACAAACAGGCCTGAACCCTGGCAATGCTGCAGGGCTCTCCATCCCTAGAACTTTTCAAGATCCAGATTTATGAAGTCCTGGGCAGCTCAGTCCAACCTCAAGCTGACCCTGCTGTGAGCAGGAGGTTGGAACAGAGACATCCTGAGTTACCTTGCAACCTGAATTACTCTGTGATTCTGTGGCTACATGGGGTATGGGAGGCCTGAGTGTCAAACTGGGCACTGCAGCATGTTCAGTAATACAGACTAAATACCACAACCTCTCCTTGGGGTTGTTACACTCTGGGTTCTTCACTATCTTGGTAGTCCCTTTATGGACCCTCTCAAATACCTCCCCAACCATCTGGAAGTGGGATCACTCAAGTCTGCACACTGAGGAATTGAAGTTTGTTTTTGTCACAGTACATGAAAACCAACAAAGAAATCCAAAACAAAAGATAGAAGTAAACTGTAAAGGATCAGAGTGTCCAGAGTACCCCAAAAACAGTGGGTGTTCTGTTTAGTTAAACATCTTCAACTATCTGGAAGTATGGATAGGAAATACCTTATTCACATTTGTAAAGGACTCTGAACTGGGAGGTCAGATGGCCATAATAATAAATATATAAGAGCAGCACTATTAAGTATTCTAGCAGGATTTCAGGAGGTTAGGAATACAAAGAGGAATTAAGGTGAGATTCGGTCTGGAAAAATAAAAGCTAAACACTGAAATCCTGAGCTAAATAAAATCATAGTCATTGTTGGTGGGGCTCACTTTCTGGTGAAAGTAACAGATGAACTAAGAGTATTTGAGTGAGATTAGGAAAATAGGACCACCTGAATATACCAACCTGTATATTGCTGTGATCCCTGTTTCCCCCTTCTCTTTATTTCTTCTTCCTGCCTTCTCTCTCCAGCTGCTCTGTGTTGGAACAAAAAGGAAGAATGATGCCTTAGCCAGCTAATGTTGCACCTTCTGCAAAACTGCTGAGAACTTAGGACCAGAGAGGAAGTGAAAAGCAGTGACTAAGTAGTTCAACACTTGAACTTAGCACGAGGTACAAGCAAAAGAGGGTGCAAACCCTCTATTTCTCCAACAGCAAAATTATAGAAACAGCAGGAGGGCAGAAAGTTGCCTTACGTTATGACTCTCTTCTCTGCCCTTTTGTGTATGTTTGCCCTCTTTGTCTTGAAGGAAGAATTACAGAAAAATCATCACATTTTAATTAGCCTTAGGACTTTTCTCTGAAAAAGTCTAGTAATTTCTAGCCTTAGTGATGTGAAGAGACTGCCAAATAAGAACGTTGCTCCTTACAAAATTTCCTTGAGCTGAAGGAAAAAAATGAAAACTGTTTGTAAAACAGGTCCATGAAGCATCAAAGGAATTAATCTTTTTATTCTTTTCTGCATCTGTAATAAAGGATTTACAGTACCTCAGAAGTGTTTGAGGACTGAGCCTCCTGTTCTCAAACCCAAGCTTTGTTTCACTGTTTAATGCAGGACAATGACAGTGCTGTACTTGTAGCTTGCCTCTTTATTCCATTAAATACAAATGAAGCCAATCCCTGCAGGTAGTCTCTTGCACATTCAAAAACATCTGCTACCAGGCTAGGAGGGGCAAGGAAAAGGCAGAGGAACTTTCAAACTTTTGGTAAAGGTAAAAAAAGCATCCAGGAAGTTTCAAGTGCTATGCATTCAGGTGTGAAAGAAGAGCCATTTTCATGTGTGTGAGGAGACAGTGTGAAGGAAAGGTGCTATGAAATTGTGGAAGCTGTCAGGCCTGAAACAAGCACCAACACAGTCATACCAGGATGCTTGATCTGTTTGTCCATGTTTGTCTGTCCACTCACCAGCCAGGGAAACACCCACCTGCTCCCATTCCATTTGCAGCCCAGCCCTCACAGCAGGGTGAGGACAGCAGGTTTGGGTGTCTGCATTGCTCCAGCTGCCATCAGCAAACATGGGGCTGCCTCGCACATCCCCCAGGCACCACCCAACATGGGATTTGCACATCTCATCATCCCTTTCATAGAATTATGGAATCATAGAATCGTTTGGGTTGCAACAAACCTTTAATGGCCATAGAATCATGAAATGCTTTCAGTTGCAAGAGGTCTTAAAGTCATCTAGCTCCAACCTCCCTGCTATGGGTAGGGACAATTTTCACTAGATCACATTGCTCAGCGCCATTCAACCTGATCCTTCCTGATTCTTGGCCCTCCTTTTGCTGCTTGTATCTCTCTTCCCAGACTCCAGCCTTGCCCCAGTTACACAACCCTCCTCTAAAGCCTGTTCCCTCCTTGGTGACAGTTCTGTCACAACAATAACCAGCCTTGGTATTTTTGATTAATTTACCTGGGTATTCTTGGCCCCACATGGCATTGCTGACATGGTCACCTATTGAGCCTTTTGGTCTTTCCCAGTCCTACTCCACAAAGGCCCCCAATACCAAAAATCTGAAGAGTTTGGGTGTTTCTCACACACCCAGTCTTTGCCACCTGTGTGGCCTGGATGTCCCATCTTGGCACTGACACTGCTGTCACCTTCTTGCTCTGGTTTTAGCTGAATCTAGCAATTTGTCCTGTCACATCCACGAGCTACAATTAACCCCTTAACATGACTTCTGCATACCACTATGTGTGCTTAATGAATTGAATTTTCCATCTATGAATGTAAGGGGCAGCTGCTGAAAACAATCTGTAGAATTGTACTTAAGAAGCAACTCTGGAAGTCTGGACAAAGAAATGAAGGTACTAGGGACAAATTCAGAGAAGAAAAAGTTGGAATACAAAGACTTGTCTCTGAAAATGCACTGAATGAAAGGTTTTCCCCTGGGTGCTACCTTGAAAAAGCCCGGGTATTTTTAACCTGACCTTCACAAATAGGCAAATGGCGTGATGAGGGTTCAGTGAAAAATTATTTTGCCTTATTTTCCACCTCTTTAAGGCTTGGATTAAATATCTTCTAGATATTTAACCCAAGCATCAAAAAGTAATAATAGGATAGAGAATAGATGATACATTATGACTAAAGATTTTAAGAGGTTTTAGTGAAACTAATAAAATGAAACTTTTGAAATGGGCTTTATATCCAGAACATGTGAGATTTATGAAGTTAAATATTTTTGTGCCTGCATTTAACATTGTGGAGGACCCAAGCAGAGAGTCTGCAAATGGCATAACAGAGGTGTCTGAAAAAAGCTGTGTTCCTGTGACTGCCAGAAGACCACAGTGTCCAGCTCTTGAAAAATGTGTAGACTACCACCTTGGACACGCTGGATGTCACTGAAATCAGGAAGGCTCAGCTAAGGGGATTCCTCTTCAGCTCATTTCTGCAACCACTCTCATTTTATGTGCCTTTGTTTTTTGATATGACCGATACTAAATACAGTCACTGAAATCCTGAGTCTTTAGAAGCTACAAGAGACTATGAGCTTGAGACTAGATCTGGACAAATGCAATCTGAATGGCTGTGACTAAGAAAATCAAAACAAATTAATTTGCAAAATTATTTTTCCTCGGGTATTCCAAATGTAACAGCCTCATGATTAATCCTAAAAAATCCCGAGGCAGAATATTAAAACAAAGAAGTTAACAGAGGAAATATAAAATAAAATTAAATATTTCACTGAAAGAAAGACAAGTAATTTGGTTAAACACAATATGTTATTCACCTACACTAGTTTTTAATTTCACTGAAGGAAGAAATGAAGAAAAAAAAATCACTTGGATTTGACCTAAAACACTGGTAAAGGGATAGTTTGAATAACACACTGTATGGGAAAACACATTAGAGAGGACCAACTCTGCAGTACAAGTCTGACCAGAAAGTGTTGCTGAGACCATGCTCTAGGCTAGAGACCAGATATGAACCCTACTTTTACAGTTCAATCAACCTTTTAACTCAATTTTATTCAGAAGCACTAAATCTTGATACAGACCATATGAAGAACTAATTTTAGAGATTAAATAACACACCCATAGTAGGTCCCCATAATATATCCCTAAGTGTCCAGAAACTGTATTAGTGGAATTTTTCTATTTATAAAGAAAGTGTTGCAAAGCATGGAGAATGAGGAGGGTGAATAACATAGCACTTTTCAGTGTATCAGAAAGAGGTTTTTTTAAATCTAAAAGTATATTAGTTTCCTTAAATACTTTCACAATTATCAGATTGCTATAATGCATAATACTCAGCTGAAATCCCAGTTTAATTACCATTTTTATGTCTCAATTTGATTCTTTATCCATAAAATACTGTGAGGCCTCCTGATTGTATTTAATATCCTCACTCCGATGCTCTGCATGTACCTTGAGCAACGCTCACATGAAGCAATGCTGAGTTACACTTTCCAAGTGCCACCTCATTTCATGCAAAGGAAATTAGATTCCTTTTTTAATTTAATCTCAGTTGTATTTAATTAAAGTCTTAAGAATTGTTTTGTTTTTGAAAAAATTGTTTAATAGAGGCTTTTGGATAAATCATTCACTGTGAGTTTGAATTTTATACAAAATATTCTAGGCTATGAATAAATTTCTAAGTGCTGGCAGGACCAAAATGCTAAAGAGCTGGGTGACAGGGATGACAAAGAGCTTCCTTATTTCTGCCTTAGAAGAGCTGTAAAAGGAAAGAGTTTGTGATTCTTCTCTGGTATCTTTGCTATTCATCTTATGTGCATGGGTTGGGGAGGAAGACTAATGGAAGAACCGTTTATGCTTCTTATTCCTCTTCCATATTTTTTTCATTTGCATTATTCCTGAATAATTTTCATTCCTTCAGACTAGTTAAATAAGAGTATTTGATCTAGGAACCAAGCAGAGGACACTGTGATGCTGAGAAGCTTTATGGAAATGATTCCTGACTGCAGGCATCTCTGAATCAGAAGCATTCAACTTGAGAGACTGAGAGCAGCAAGATCTGCAGAGCGCTCAGCTCTGAGAATCTGCTTCATTAGCACCCATTTTTAAAGCATCACAATGGAGCAGCCAGCCACCCTGGGGATGCTAGCTGGGTGTCAAACACCTCAGCAGGCATTTCCAAGCTGTGATAACTGATCACTCAATAAGCCTGCTTTCAAGAACTCCTGCTCTGCAGGTTGAAACATCTGGGGAAAAAATTGCAGAGGATCAGTGGGGAAACTCACAGGGAAGGAGGGAGTGGAGAAGAGAGACAAGAGACATTTCTCATCAAAAACATTTCACAAAATTAAACTCAAAAGCACAATGCGCATAGTGCATTTCTCCTTAAACAGAGGAGCTCTGGCACGCAGAAAGGTAGGGAAGTACAAAGAGGATTACCAAATTGGATTCACTAGGCTAAAAAAGAGACACAGACTTAAGTGACTGAGAAGTACAGTTAGGTCTGGAAGAAGTAAATGCAGACGGTTCTGTGCTCTGGAGAGAGAATTTGGCTTCCAGGGCAATGCTTACATCCATTTGGAATGGAAAAAGCATCCTAATCATTCTGTGTCTGAGGAATTGGAAGGAATATCAAATCAGGGCTTGAACTCCAGGACACATTCTGCATATCATATTTGCAGCTCATGCATATTCTACTCAGTCTCTGTTTTGGTTTTTTTTTTCCAGTGGGGGTTTTGCTGTTAATAACCCTTCTCAAACTGTTCTCTGCTTTTTCAGTCTTTGTTTTCAGTATTATTTAGTTTTCATCTCACTACTTTACTTGGCAATATATGAATGCTCTAGAAGTCCACTCAGGAATATTGTATACTTGGTCTCCTTGACCCATCAACCTGGCTTCCCATTTTGTGAATGCCTCTTCCAGCTCCTGCCTGCCTTGAGGGACAGCCCATGCTCATGCCATGGGTGTCAGGCACAGGCCAGTCATGCTCTTTTGGCTGCAGGTATCTGGAAAGAGCCTCGAGCTGCTCACCAGCCCTCTCCTCACCTTACAGCAGCATAACTGCATGTACAGCTACTTCATCAGCTCATCCTCTCAGAAAGATGTGTTTTATAAAAACACGTCTTATAAAACACCGTTATAACACGGTGTTCAAGGTAAATCAGGTTATTTTGGCAGAAACCACCTCAGGAGCAGTGAAACAAGAAGACACCAACCCCCTGCTGGGAGGCTGGGGAAGGCAATCAGGGGCAGCAGAGGGTTGGCTAAGAAGGGTCATGTCTTCTATCTTGTGTAACTTGCAACTGCTCCTTATGTTGGACCTTAAACACATGAAATAAATACACATAGGTCACTGCATGTCCAGTATTTAAAATATATTTATCTTTTTTCTTTGCTTGCCTTGATTTCCATAAGTAAAACATAAAAAGTATTTCTTTTTTTCTCTTTTTAATACATGTTTTAAACTAAGATTTTTGAAAGAACAAACTTTCTAGTTTGGTCTTGAAGAAGTCTTCATGCAGTGCCACTCCTTACTGTGCCAGGACCTGTAGGCAATACTGTACTACAAAAAATAAACACTATTACCATCTTGAAATTTCTTAGTTGCACTGATGCACTCTTCAACACTCTAATAGTTTCTTTCAATTTTAAGAGATTTTCCCTATAGCATGTTCCAAGCAGCAGAATTAGATATGGAAAAATCTGTTGAAAGGACCTGCTGAGCCCAAACTCTGTTTGAAATTGAACAATCACACAAGTGAGATTCACATTACAGTGCTCCTTAACTTGGACAAATTGTATGTTCCCTGGAAGAGCTTCCACAGCATGAAAACCTTGCATTGCAACTTAGCAATTAAGTTTACCCCCATGCAAGCCATCAAAGCCTTGTTATATTGAGTAGCCAGGGTCAGAACTGAAAAACAAACAGAATGAAAGACGTTTATTAAATTATGAGCCCCTTTGGAAGAAAGAAAGAGAAAGCCTATTCTAAACATAATGTCATCCAGTTAGAAAACATTATAAATAAATAAAGCAGCAGCATCAGCTTCCTAGGAAGTTCACTTGCTTACAAACACAATCCCTTCAAAATCCAATTTTGCTTCTTGTTTTTAACGTTATCATTACCTAAGCTTGAAATTAATACATTTTTTATTCTTCTGACATCACAATTAGAGTTATTCCTTTGAGAATCTTCTACAGTTACTGGAGCATGCCCTGAAAAAGCATTGCCAACCACAATGATACATACAAAATCCCTTAATTTCTAGGACACATTCTATTTTTCTTAAAAATAATTTTTATTTCAAACTATGTAAATGCAGCTGTTTTAGTGACTTTCTTGCCATCATCTGCTCGTTTATGATACTCTCTTTCACCATCTTGCTGTATATTTTAGTTGTAATTTTTTGCTAGGTCTTTGATTTTATTGGGCTAATGGAGTGTGGAGAACCATGCACTAATGATAACATTAAAATATTCGCAAATACTGACACAAAACCTTATAAAAACATACTTAATGCATAGGTGTGACCTTCAAATATGTTTTGTATTATTTCACCAACACTGAATACCTCTGACATTTCTAACCCTTTTCCACTGTAATTGAATGGCCAACACACTCAAAATCTTTGGAAAAAATCTTTCTACACACATCCTCAATGCATGCACAATGCACAGAGGGTGACAAAAAAAATCCATTTCCTTATGAAAATAATTTCAAAAATCAGTATTTTCATTAACATTCAAGCATTTGGAAAGTGGATTTGGTTGTGTGAGTTTTTTTAATTAAAAACCCATCTTTTCTCATTTTTTAATTCCAAATGTTTTTCAGAAAACAAAACTGTGAGCTCCCAGTAGCTGTTATGTGCCATGGCAGCTGGAGCTTGGTTCTCTGGAATGGTTTCTAGACCACAGTTCCAGAGGGCTTGCTTAATGATCAGAATTTATTCCCTTCAGTTACAACATATAATAAATTTTATGCAAGGCAAATTAAATGGTCCTGTACTACCACAGCTGGGATGGATTCTACTCCCTCAGCATGCAAGCCCTGGTGACCACAGTGGGGAGTTCCCAGTCACCACAACTGGGTGAAGCATCTCCCACATCTGAAGGGTCTGCAGGCAGGGAGAGGTTTGCCCTGCTCTCCCCAGCACAAGAACCAACATGTTCCCAGAACAGGAAAGGAAAATTCTGTCCCTCCATGCCTGGCAGAGGTGCTGCACAGCCTCCAGAGTGCTCTTTCACTTGCACACCCACCCTGCAGGCCCAGGTTTGTGGTCAATCCTTCTGACCACAGGAGGACCAGGAAATGGAGTCTGTGAAACAACATGAACGGACCCAGCACTGGTGTCACTGACGATTAACTGCAGTCAAAATTGTAAATGGAGCTACTAATTGCTTCTCTTTCCAGGCCATAATCTTACACACAACACTAACCAAAGCCATGGACCAGGCAAGTGGGTGATAGATGCATATAATATGTATAATATACATACAGACTAGAAACGCACAGCAATTTTTTTGCACTCAATTTTTCAATTATGTGTTTACATTGCCTATTTCTGACCTTCGCTCATTCTTTGACCAGTCCAATTTATTTCCATTTCAGCTCATAAAGAGGTTCTTTAGCCTGTGGTAAGATACAGTGCAAAAAATATCAGTCTACTGAATCTGGAACAACAAATTCCTTCCCAACAATCTGGCACATGCTGATTCAAAAACCTACCCAGCTCCTTAAAACCAATCTGGTTAATAAAGGGCAACAAGACATGTTTTGAGAGGGTTAGATGACTGTCACATTTCCATCCATATGTTATCATTCATTTTCAAGATGCTAACTTGTGGTAAAGACTGTGACTTCTGTTAAACATTTTTATGTACTTGCAGGGTAGAAGGGAAAGTCAAGGGTCTTTGAATGAAGATTTGTTGTCAACTTTTAACATAGTTTCATTTCAAGGTTTCCAGGGGGTAAAAATATGCTAGATGGATGCCAAGTCTTCTAGGCACAGCGCAAGAATCAGCACCACAAAATAATTTGTGGAAGAGCTTTTCATCCTTTTCTGAGGCTCCCAGAAAAGTGGCTGAAAATGTGTTCTGTAGTGTTGCAAGCCACAGTCGATTTCCTGTGTGGTCTTCCCATACCTCCATCTCAAACCCTACTGCTCTTATCTTTTCGTGGAACGGGAGAGACTTCTGTCAAATATTCCCATTTCAAATGCAAGATTTTGATAATTCAGTGTTCATTTCTAAGAAAGTGTTGTCCTTTCAGCTTGCAGAATAGAAACTCGGCTTAATGATCATTTCCCTGCTACCCAATCTGCTATGAGATGTCCCTTGTGGCACCTCTTACATTCTGAGCCTTCACAGGGATTTCATGACCTGTGGGGCATAGTTCTTCGCCATGACTCCCACAACTTTTCCATCCTGTCTCCTGTTAAAGCTTCTTAGCTATTTTCTTAGCTTTTTTCCTCACTCACTGAGCACTTGTGGTATTAAAAGTGCTTGCAGCTGCTCTTTTCATGTTTGTGTTCCTATTCTTCACTGGTCTGCTGCAATCTCCTCTGTGCAGGCAGTATGTAGGTCAGCATCACTTTTGCTCAAGCCGCTGTTAGCGAGTGATCTGGGCCTGAGTGTAAGTTCTGCTGATGAACTGGTTGTCCCTTTTGCCAAAAATTATTCTGCCTCTTATTAATTCTTCTTTTAACATTCAGTATATGCAATGTTCAGCAAAACTGTGATCTGCAGTAATAAAATCTTCATCTGCTTGCCCTTGTTCTTGGCACCTCCTAGCAAATTTGGCCTTTTCATGTATTATATTTTGCTTGTCTGTGACATTGACTTCAAAAGTCTCTTTTTTCCCTTTTTTTTTTTCATCTTTTTTTCTTTCTTTGGTGTGAGACACAGACAAGCAACAGCAGCAGGAGTAGCCAGGGCAAATGCCGAGGAATCTACGTGGTGTTCTTATACCTTTCTGAATGAACTCCTGAACTTTTCAGCTTCAGCAGTAGCTAAGTTGCCAAAATCAATATTCTGCTTGTTCCTTTGTCTGCCCAGGAACCTGAAGGAAAACCCTCTGAAGGAGTGGCACTACAGCAGAAAGATAAAGCAGTAATGAGCTGAGAGGTGATGGCATGGTAATGGGTGGTTGCTTCTAATGATCTCTCTGTGCAGCAGTTTTAATATTCACCCACAGCAGATGTGCTAGATGACAAAGAGAGTTAGACAGCTGTGTGACATTAAGCCCTCTTTCAGCCCCTGCTGACACATTCCCTTTTCACCAACACCTTTTGCCTTTTCTCCATCTTCTTCCCTTGCAAGAAAACAGTTAATGGCAGCTACAAAAGGCAGCCACCTAAATGTGCATGTCCTTGTGTAAGTTTTCCATGGCTTCAAACTCCAGCAGGTTTTTTTAACTACTGTAAGCATTGCTATTTTTAGCTGCATATTAACTACTAAGAAATGTTGAAACTTTTTCCATTTTGTTGTTTGTTTATTTGTTTTGGTTTTGGGTTTTTGGGGTTTTTTGGTTTTGTTTTGTTTTGTGGGAAGAAAATGCCTCCCTGACTCATTAGAACCACAGGAAAAGAAAGCAAAGTGTGACTGTCAACTGCTAATAATCAGCTGCGTGGCATGTTTCAGTCAAGTGTCAGAGACATTAAGAAATTAAGCCTTACAATATAGCTACAAGAAAGGATTTTTTGGTAAGAATGCTTGCTACTTGTACTGCCAGTGTGATAGCATCATAATTTTTATGATAAATAATAATACCAGCAATCATCATTCTCAGAAACACATAAATCAAAACTGACTTATCTAAAAATGGGATTTCCCACAGGATATGTAATTTCAAGACTGCAGCCTTTACTAAAGAGGATTGTTTTGATTTTTCTGCAAAATCCTCAGGTTTACAGTATTTTTCACAACCTTGTGCTTGGTAAGAATATCTGTAGCCCTCCATCAACCATTCTGTCTTTCTATTCATTTTTCATGTTGTCTGTATGAAGTTGATAGCAATTTCTGCATTTCTTTCAGTGATGAGAAGCAATGATCAGTCAAAGACAGAGCATCACATCCTGTGTTTCACTGTCTGGAGCAAGGAGACAGCCCAAGAAGCATGAACACATAAAAAACCTACATGGTGGGCTTGTTTCTGTTTTTTTCTCTCTTTTGTGTACTATATAGCTCTCAGGGTGATTTCCATGTGTATTTAGCATAAAAAGTGTGGTAGTCTGTTTCTTCTAACATCATGAAATTCAAAGAGATAAGTCTGGAACACTTGAGAGCCTGACATTAAATAAACATGGCCCCTGGATAAATAGTTAGTACTTCAGAAAATGAGGCCACCTACTTTAGTGCTAAGTGTGGGTTTACGTGTCTCTCCCTATAAACAGCCAGGCTTGAATGTTTTGACCCAGTGCATAAATCCCCAGATAATTAAACTGGACAGTGTATCTGTGCTTCACTGGGACAAGAACAAGGGCAACTGAAAACCCTAGCAGTGATTTGCCATGCGAAAAATATGAGATATGTCTTCAGATAACCAGTTTGTCTTCAAAGATGCGAGGGGGAAAGTCAAGATTTTTTGCGACTTCTGAAGTCCATCTTGGGTTTCAGTTGGAAGGATGTATGAAGATCTAAAATTTCAAGCCAAATGTTTTCTAAAAATGTATCTTTGGATGAAGAAAAGCTATTTATTTTGATCAAATTAAAAATTATTGATTTTTTTATCGCAGAATGTGCATGAAATAGAATACAATAACATTTTAGGCCATTTGGAAATCAGGAAATTTATTTGAAAAGACTTGTTTCTGCAGAGAATTTTCCCATTATTGAATCGTGATTTTCAATGGAAAATGTCCCTCAAAAAACTTTTTGACCATGACTATATGAGATCCAACACCAAGCAGGAAACTGCAGCCCTCATATCCAAGACCATGTGTTGTACCATGAGTGTTGTACCTTCCACTGTGCTACTGAGCGGACACACACAAAACTTCAGTCATGATCCAGCAATGAACTAGCAAGGAATTTAACCCTGCCATTGTAGTTGAAAGCAATTAGGAACAGCCCAGACAGAGAAACTTCTGCTACTTGAAACCAAGCACAAAAATAACTTGAAGAGTTAAGCTGTAAATTAAAACTGATAGTAGCTGTATAGGTCTGAAATTAATTATTGCACAACTTTTTCTGTAACATAATCCAAAGTATATTTTAATTGGATTCTAATGTTTTCTTTTTTAAGGAGACAGCTGGAGTTCCATCTGGCCTCATTTCTCACAGCACAATCTATTTTGTACTATAATACTTCCAATATGGTAATTACTATGGTTGGTTGTAAAAAAACATGAAGTTTCAGTCTGAACAATTTCATCTGGCCTTGCAATAAAGCTGACTCCACTTTCAGTTGGTGTTGCTCAGCATATTAAAAATTATGTGCCACCAGCACCAGCAATAAATAACCAGAAAAAAATATATAATTGTCTGGTATTTGAGCATATCCCTTAAAAACAGATGATTCAAATGCAAAAAAAGCATTCATTAAAAATAGAAATAAATTGTATTGAAATCCACTATTGGCTTTCTTAGTGGTAAAATCCAAATTCACTGCTTATAATATTGTTTTCCAAAAGCAACAGCTGTATTTAGATCATGAGAAAGACAAAGTATTGAACAAAAGAATACTGAGCATGTTACCTATTCTAGCAGTATGCCTCCAGCCTTGCACACCAGCTCCAAAGCAATGCCCTCCATCACAGCCAGGCTACTAAAGGATTTTAGGACCACTGTTGGTCTGACATGCAGAAGCTCAGGAAATCATCAGTCCGAAGGACAGAAGGAAGTTTAATGTCCTGGAAGTTATTTCCTCTCTCTGTTTAATCTACAAAGACTGCATGGTTGCTTCCACAGCACACTGAAGTGCTTGGAGACAAAGTCACATCCATTAGGCCTAGCTGGACAGACAAATTAGATGTAATAGCAGTGTTTGAGACCTCTTGTGCTGAGATAGATAATGCTGATGACAGAGTAAGGGCACAAAGTGGCTGAAGTGATCTGGACCAGCCAGGACATGCAGGTAGTGATAACAACAAAACATATTTTAAGCATCACTTGCAAGCTGGAGTAGTTCCCAGTGCAAAACATGTACAGGTGCCATGTGACCACAGTGAAACTGGTCCTTTGCTGTTTTAGTAATCAAACACAGAGAATAATTTCTTCAAAGTGCAGCTGTGCCATGAATTCATGTTCTGTACCTAGAGGATGAAGGCTACAGAAAATGTCAGACTGTTTCCTCCATGCCCCTCTCAAACCATCTCCAACATCAGGCATATGGGGCAAATCAGGGAGTAAAGCCACAGGGAGCAGAACTCACTATGAGACTTCCACTTGTGCTTCACTGGGGCAGCACCTTTCCAGTGAGACTGCAGCTGAGTCTGTAGGGAAAGGAGGGCAGTGCCAACCCCTTCCTGGTGCAACAGGAGGTTAGGATCTGTCCAGCTCCCTGTGATCCAGCTTGGCTAGTTGTTTATTGCCCATTTCTGTAGCAAAAGGGTCCACAGATAAATGCTCACATAACCTTTGTTTCACATAATATTTGCAAGGGAATGTCTGGAGAGCTGAGCACTGGAGCTTAACCTCTGTACTGTGCTTTAAGAGGTCTGCAGATGGACAACCAGTGAAATTTGCTGTTTTCTTCATCCCTTTGGTGGCTTCATTTGAGAAAATAAAAATGAGACTGTCTATATCCTGCTAATGTCCACAAAATTACATTCCCAGATATTGTTGTGTCTACATCCTCAGCAACCATGAGAAAAGCCAGCTTGATATTTAGATTTATTAATTTTCCTGCCTAAGGCAGGATTTATTAATTTTCCTGCCTAAGGCAGTTTGGGGCTAAGTGTATATATTTTCAGGCTTTATGTGTTCAATGTTTTGCGAGTGCTTTGGGAGGTTTTTTATTAATTTTAGAAATAAGTCAGTTTCCACTTAGAAAA